>JAVVLW010005007.1:0-22370 GCA_034401795.1 Chaetoderma sp. LZ-2023a
TGTATAGCGTTAAATCTAAAAAGTCTACGGACATTTGGTCAATGTTGGCTTTTAGCTTGATATTCGGGTCATGATTGTTCAAAATGGTGAAAAATTCATTAAATTCTTCCTTTGTATGATGCCAAATAATGAAAATATCATCGAGGTACCTGCGATAAAAGAGAGGCTGTTTCGGACATTTGCTAAGCGCATCCTCCTCCCACTCTGCTACATAGATGTTGGCAAAACTCGGACTGAAACGCTTACCCATTGCGCAGCCGCAAATTTGTTGGTATGTTTCACCCGCGAATTCAAAATCATTGCCCTTTAAGCTTAGCTCTAAGAGAGCTAATATTTCGCCAGTGGGCCTATTGTTATCAGGGTATTTTTCAAACGCTTTACGGACAGAATTCAAACCCTTTTCGATGTCAATGTTTGTGTACATTGCATCGATGTCGAGCGTAATCAAAAATGAATTTGGAGGTATCGAGATCTCAGAGACCTGCGACAGAAAGTCGTCAGTATTTTTCAAGAAGCTAAAATGTCTATTCGCAATTGGTTGTAGGTGATAATCAATGATTTCACTGATCCTATAGGATTCAGAACCACAATCCGATATAATAGGTCGTCCTGGTGGTATCATAGGATCTGACCAAGAATCAATAGGCTTATGAATTTTGGGTAACAGATAAAATGTACGTGGTTTTGAGTCTCGCTTCGCAACGAGGTATTTAAACTGTTTCTACGTTAAACTCTTGTTATCAACCATATTTTGGAGAATTTCATTAAAATTGTCGCAGTTATTTTGCCAGAGTGGTTCGTCTAATTTTTGGTAATGTTTTGGATTACTGAGTTGACGATGTGCTTCACGAATGTAGTTGTCTTTAAGCATTATTACAGCAGCAGATCCCTTATCAGCAGGTTTAATGACAATGTCATTGTTTTTACGCAATCCTGTTAAGGCTTGACGTTCCTCATATGACAAATTTTTATGATTTTTCGGAAATTCAACATTTTCAATACGTTCTTTTACAATTTTTATACTGTCGGAGATCGCTGGGTTGACTAATTTTGAGTCTGGTGCCCACCCAGTTCTTTCAACGAATGGCAGAATATTACTTTTCGAGTTTCGAAAAAAGTCGGCTAATTTGACACGGTGGGAAAATTCAAGAACTTCCATTGAGCCATTATCTAAAAGTGCATCTATGCCTAATTTGGGCCTAGGAGTTGGTACAAATGTTAGGCCACGATTGAGTATTGATTTTTCTGCTTCAGTTAATGTAGCGCCAGTGAGATTAACAATATCACTACCCAGCTGAATACCGGGGTGGTTAGTACCCTGACCCTCAGTTAGTTTAAATTAAGAAAAGTTAACCAGCTATAATACAATGCATTAGCAGTTTTTTCACTCCAATGGATATTATCCTGGACTACTTCAAACTCAGAAATTGGTAGACTAGGGATGACAGGGACCTTTATACGCAGGGATTCTACAGATGAATTGATAAATGCTACGGTCCTTTTCTGCTTTGCAGTTAGATGTTGAGAGTAGTTCAGTTTAGTGAAATAAACCTTTGCATTTGGAAATTTTGAACGAATGGTACTGAATAGGAGTTGGACTCGTTGGGCAGTTACAGACATAGGTTCATCCTTATCATGTATGCCAATGTTTATGATGATTTTCTCTGGCTGATAGGAGTCCATGTATTATTTTACAATAGTCCTAGCATGGCACAATTTTGCCCCTGGATAGCAAGCTATCTGGGTAGCTGAATGGGGTTTCACATTTATACGGCTTAGATTGGAGGAGCCAAGGATCAAGATTTTGTTCGTAGGTGGGTAGGTAGGTAGGTAGGTAGGTAGGAGGGTAGGTAGGTCGGTTGGTTGGTAGGTAGGTAGGTAGGTAGGTAGGTAGTAATATGGTTAAGGCGCTGGCTCAGAATTTTCAAAAAATTGAAAATATTTTTTATTTATTTTATTGCCTGAGATTTGTTATTTTTGTTTTCTAGAGGCGAGATGGCCTTATAAATATTGGACAACTTTAAGATGATGATGTTTATCCAGTTAATTTCGATTTTACCAATATGTCACGTAGATTTGGATTTTTCCTAAATGCTATTACTGGGCGCAAATTGAGAGGCTGTCTTAGATTATTCTGTAATTTATGATATTCATCTTTCAAAATTTCGGCAATTTCTACATTTTTTCGATTATATGTCAGAGTGAATGGAATTATTTCACGCTGATCAGCAAGACCGGGGTCCACATTTATGCCCCTCGGCCATTCTGTTTCTAATTGCTTAATCCAAAATGATTCTCTAAGTTTCCTTTGTTTATCAGTTTCGTCAGTGGTATTTGAGAGAGGTGGTTGTTCAATGGGTATAATTTCGAAGTCCCGAGCGACTGAATGGCCAGGAAGGTTAAAGTGTTCAGCGACATGCGTGTCTTTTTCATGTCTAATATCGCAAAGGTGTCTAGTAGCTCGCCATCTTAATGGGCATTTGGTTTCACCGACATATTGCTTTTGGCACAATTTACAAGATATTACATAAATGACGTTTTCGGAATCGCAATCTAAATTAGACTGAATTTGAAATTTGTTTTTGTTCTGAAAGCTCATAAACCTTTTTTGATTTGGAAGAAGTAGGTCTAATTTACACCTTTTCTTTCCACATTTCCGAGATTCTCCTGCGCCTGTGATTGGACGATTGTGACGAATCTTGGTAGGCCTGTGATCCGCAGCATTATCAGGGATAGTTTCCAAATCCTGTAAAGTATCAGACTTAATTTTGCGCAAAAATCTAGATGAATAGCCTCTCGGCTTGAGGGCCTTGAATAAGAGAGAGCATGCAGATTCAAAGTTTTTTCTATCACTCGAATTTCTATGAAAACGGATGATTTGTGATTTTACAATTCCTTTAAAGGTATGAGGTGGATGGAAGGATTTCTTGTGAAGTAGTTGATGAGAATCTGTGGGCTTAAAATATACTTTATAATCAAGGTGTCCCGTTGTGTCATACATTACACCTTTGTATAGCGTTAAATCTAAAAAGTCTACGGACATTTGGTCAATGTTGGCTTTTAGCTTGATATTCGGGTCATGATTGTTCAAAATGGTGAAAAATTCATTAAATTCTTCCTTTGTATGATGCCAAATAATGAAAATATCATCGAGGTACCTGCGATAAAAGAGAGGCTGTTTCGGACATTTGCTAAGCGCATCCTCCTCCCACTCTGCTACATAGATGTTGGCAAAACTCGGACTGAAACGTTTACCCATTGCGCAGCCGCAAATTTGTTGGTATGTTTCACCCGCGAATTCAAAATCATTGCCCTTTAAGCTTGGCTCTAAGAGAGCTAATATTTCGCCAGTGGGCCTATTGTTATCAGGGTATTTTTCAAACGCTTTATGGACAGAATTCAAACCCTTTTCCATGTCAATGTGTGTGTACATTGCATCGATGTCGAGCGTAATCAAAAATGAATTTGGAGGTATCGAGATCTCAGAGACCTGCGACAGAAAGTCTTCAGTATTTTTCAAGAAGGTAAAATGTCTATTCGCAATTGGTTGTAGGTAATAATCAATGATTTCACTGATCCTATAGGATTCAGAACCACAATCCGATATTATAGGTCGTCCTGGTGGTATCATAGGATCTGACCAAGAATCAATAGGCTTATGAATTTTGGGTAACAGATAAAATGTACGTGGTTTTGAGTCTCGCTTCGCAACGAGGTATTTAAACTGTTTCTACGTTAAACTCTTGTTATCAACCATATTTTGGAGAATTTCATTAAAATTGTCGCAGTTATTTTGCCAGAGTGGTTCGTCTAATTTTTGGTAATGTTTTGGATTACTGAGTTGACGATGTGCTTCACGAATGTAGTTGTCTTTAAGCATTATTACAGCAGCAGATCCCTTATCAGCAGGTTTAATGACAATGTCATTGTTTTTACGCAATCCTGTTAAGGCTTGACGTTCCTCATATGACAAATTTTTATGATTTTTCGGAAATTCAACATTTTCAATACGTTCTTTTACAATTTTTATACTGTCGGAGATCGCTGGGTTGACTAATTTTGAGTCTGGTGCCCACCCAGTTCTTTCAACGAATGGCAGAATATTACTTTTCGAGTTTCGAAAAAAGTCGGCTAATTTGACACGGTGGGAAAATTCAAGAACTTCCATTGAGCCATTATCTAAAAGTGCATCTATGCCTAATTTGGGCCTAGGAGTTGGTACAAATGTTAGGCCACGATTGAGTATTGATTTTTCTGCTTCAGTTAATGTAGCGCCAGTGAGATTAACAATATCACTACCCAGCTGAATACCGGGGTGGTTAGTACCCTGACCCTCAGTTAGTTTAAATTAAGAAAAGTTAACCAGCTATAATACAATGCATTAGCAGTTTTTTCACTCCAATGGATATTATCCTGGACTACTTCAAACTCAGAAATTGGTAGACTAGGGATGACAGGGACCTTTATACGCAGGGATTCTACAGATGAATTGATAAATGCTACGGTCCTTTTCTGCTTTGCAGTTAGATGTTGAGAGTAGTTCAGTTTAGTGAAATAAACCTTTGCATTTGGAAATTTTGAACGAATGGTACTGAATAGGAGTTGGACTCGTTGGGCAGTTACAGACATAGGTTCATCCTTATCATGTATGCCAATGTTTATGATGATTTTCTCTGGCTGATAGGAGTCCATGTATTATTTTACAATAGTCCTAGCATGGCACAATTTTGCCCCTGGATAGCAAGCTATCTGGGTAGCTGAATGGGGTTTCACATTTATACGGCTTAGATTGGAGGAGCCAAGGATCAAGATTTTGTTCGTAGGTGGGTAGGTAGGTAGGTAGGTAGGTAGGAGGGTAGGTAGGTCGGTTGGTTGGTAGGTAGGTAGGTAGGTAGGTAGGTAGTAATATGGTTAAGGCGCTGGCTCAGAATTTTCAAAAAATTGAAAATATTTTTTATTTATTTTATTGCCTGAGATTTGTTATTTTTGTTTTCTAGAGGCGAGATGGCCTTATAAATATTGGACAACTTTAAGATGATGATGTTTATCCAGTTAATTTCGATTTTACCAATATGTCACGTAGATTTGGATTTTTCCTAAATGCTATTACTGGGCGCAAATTGAGAGGCTGTCTTAGATTATTCTGTAATTTATGATATTCATCTTTCAAAATTTCGGCAATTTCTACATTTTTTCGATTATATGTCAGAGTGAATGGAATTATTTCACGCTGATCAGCAAGACCGGGGTCCACATTTATGCCCCTCGGCCATTCTGTTTCTAATTGCTTAATCCAAAATGATTCTCTAAGTTTCCTTTGTTTATCAGTTTCGTCAGTGGTATTTGAGAGAGGTGGTTGTTCAATGGGTATAATTTCGAAGTCCCGAGCGACTGAATGGCCAGGAAGGTTAAAGTGTTCAGCGACATGCGTGTCTTTTTCATGTCTAATATCGCAAAGGTGTCTAGTAGCTCGCCATCTTAATGGGCATTTGGTTTCACCGACATATTGCTTTTGGCACAATTTACAAGATATTACATAAATGACGTTTTCGGAATCGCAATCTAAATTAGACTGAATTTGAAATTTGTTTTTGTTCTGAAAGCTCATAAACCTTTTTTGATTTGGAAGAAGTAGGTCTAATTTACACCTTTTCTTTCCACATTTCCGAGATTCTCCTGCGCCTGTGATTGGACGATTGTGACGAATCTTGGTAGGCCTGTGATCCGCAGCATTATCAGGGATAGTTTCCAAATCCTGTAAAGTATCAGACTTAATTTTGCGCAAAAATCTAGATGAATAGCCTCTCGGCTTGAGGGCCTTGAATAAGAGAGAGCATGCAGATTCAAAGTTTTTTCTATCACTCGAATTTCTATGAAAACGGATGATTTGTGATTTTACAATTCCTTTAAAGGTATGAGGTGGATGGAAGGATTTCTTGTGAAGTAGTTGATGAGAATCTGTGGGCTTAAAATATACTTTATAATCAAGGTGTCCCGTTGTGTCATACATTACACCTTTGTATAGCGTTAAATCTAAAAAGTCTACGGACATTTGGTCAATGTTGGCTTTTAGCTTGATATTCGGGTCATGATTGTTCAAAATGGTGAAAAATTCATTAAATTCTTCCTTTGTATGATGCCAAATAATGAAAATATCATCGAGGTACCTGCGATAAAAGAGAGGCTGTTTCGGACATTTGCTAAGCGCATCCTCCTCCCACTCTGCTACATAGATGTTGGCAAAACTCGGACTGAAACGTTTACCCATTGCGCAGCCGCAAATTTGTTGGTATGTTTCACCCGCGAATTCAAAATCATTGCCCTTTAAGCTTGGCTCTAAGAGAGCTAATATTTCGCCAGTGGGCCTATTGTTATCAGGGTATTTTTCAAACGCTTTATGGACAGAATTCAAACCCTTTTCCATGTCAATGTGTGTGTACATTGCATCGATGTCGAGCGTAATCAAAAATGAATTTGGAGGTATCGAGATCTCAGAGACCTGCGACAGAAAGTCTTCAGTATTTTTCAAGAAGGTAAAATGTCTATTCGCAATTGGTTGTAGGTAATAATCAATGATTTCACTGATCCTATAGGATTCAGAACCACAATCCGATATTATAGGTCGTCCTGGTGGTATCATAGGATCTGACCAAGAATCAATAGGCTTATGAATTTTGGGTAACAGATAAAATGTACGTGGTTTTGAGTCTCGCTTCGCAACGAGGTATTTAAACTGTTTCTACGTTAAACTCTTGTTATCAACCATATTTTGGAGAATTTCATTAAAATTGTCGCAGTTATTTTGCCAGAGTGGTTCGTCTAATTTTTGGTAATGTTTTGGATTACTGAGTTGACGATGTGCTTCACGAATGTAGTTGTCTTTAAGCATTATTACAGCAGCAGATCCCTTATCAGCAGGTTTAATGACAATGTCATTGTTTTTACGCAATCCTGTTAAGGCTTGATGTTCCTCATATGACAAATTTTTATGATTTTTCGGAAATTCAACATTTTCAATACGTTCTTTTACAATTTTTATACTGTCGGGGATCGCTGGATCGACTAATTTTGAGTCTGGTGCCCAGCCAGTTCTTTCAACGAATGGCAGAATATTACTTTTCGAGTTTCGAAAAAAGTCGGCTAATTTGACACGGTGGGAAAATTCAAGAACTTCCATTGAGCCATTATCTAAAAGTGCATCTATGCCTAATTTGGGCCTAGGAGTTGGTACAAATGTTAGGCCACGATTGAGTATTGATTTTTCTGCTTCAGTTAATGTAGCGCCAGTGAGATTAACAATATCACTACCCAGCTGAATACCGGGGTGGTTAGTACCCTGACCCTCAGTTAGTTTAAATTAAGAAAAGTTAACCAGCTATAATACAATGCATTAGCAGTTTTTTCACTCCAATGGATATTATCCTGGACTACTTCAAACTCAGAAATTGGTAGACTAGGGATGACAGGGACCTTTATACGCAGGGATTCTACAGATGAATTGATAAATGCTACGGTCCTTTTCTGCTTTGCAGTTAGATGTTGAGAGTAGTTCAGTTTAGTGAAATAAACCTTTGCATTTGGAAATTTTGAACGAATGGTACTGAATAGGAGTTGGACTCGTTGGGCAGTTACAGACATAGGTTCATCCTTATCATGTATGCCAATGTTTATGATGATTTTCTCTGGCTGATAGGAGTCCATGTATTATTTTACAATAGTCCTAGCATGGCACAATTTTGCCCCTGGATAGCAAGCTATCTGGGTAGCTGAATGGGGTTTCACATTTATACGGCTTAGATTGGAGGAGCCAAGGATCAAGATTTTGTTCGTAGGTGGGTAGGTAGGTAGGTAGGTAGGTAGGAGGGTAGGTAGGTCGGTTGGTTGGTAGGTAGGTAGGTAGGTAGGTAGGTAGGTAGTAATATGGTTAAGGCGCTGGCTCAGAATTTTCAAAAAATTGAAAATATTTTGTATTTATTTTATTGCCTGAGATTTGTTATTTTTGTTTTATAGAGGCGATATGGCCTTATAAATATTGGACAACTTTAAGATGATGATGTTTGTCCAGTTAATTTGGATTTTACCAATATGTCACGTAGATTCGGATTTTTCCTAAATGCTATTACTGGGCGCAAATTGAGAGGTTGTCTTAAATTATTCTGTAATTTATGATATTCATCTTTCAAAATTTCGGAAATTTCTACATTTTTTCGATTATATGTCAGAGTGAATGGAATTATTTCACGCTGATCAGCAAGACCGGGGTCCACATTTATGCCCCTCGGCCATTTTGTTTCTAATTGCTTAATCCAAAATGATTCTCTAAGTTTCCTTTGTTTATCAGTTTCGTCAGTGGTATTAGAGAGAGGTGGTTGTTCAATGGGTATAATTTCGAAGTCCCGAGCGACTGAATGGCCAGGAAGGTTAAAGTGTTCAGCGACATGCGTGTCTTTTTCATGTCTAATATCGCAAAGGTGTCTAGTAGCTCGCCATCTTAATGGGCATTTGGTTTCACCGACATATTGCTTTTGGCACAATTTACAAGATATTACATAAATCACGTTTTCGGAATCGCAATCTAAATTAGACTGAATTTGAAATTTGTTTTTGTTCTGAAAGCTCATAAAAGTTTTTTGATTTGGAAGAAGTAGGTCTAATTTACACCTTTTCTTTCCACATTTCCGAGATTCTCCTGCGCCTGTGATTGGACGATTGTGACGAATCTTGGTAGGCCTGTGATCCGCAGCATTATCAGGGATAGTTTCCAAATCCTGTAAAGTATCAGACTTAATTTTGCGCAAAAATCTAGATGAATAGCCTCTCGGCTTGAGGGCCTTGAATAAGAGAGAGCATGCAGATTCAAAGTTTTTTCTATCACTCGAATTTCTATGAAAACGGATGATTTGTGATTTTACAATTCCTTTAAAGGTATGAGGTGGATGGAAGGATTTCTTGTGAAGTAGTTGATGAGAATCTGTGGGCTTAAAATATACTTTATAATCAAGGTGTCCCGTTGTGTCATACATTACACCTTTGTATAGCGTTAAATCTAAAAAGTCTACGGACATTTGGTCAATGTTGGCTTTTAGCTTGATATTCGGGTCATGATTGTTCAAAATGGTGAAAAATTCATTAAATTCTTCCTTTGTATGATGCCAAATAATGAAAATATCATCGAGGTACCTGCGATAAAAGAGAGGTTGTTTCGGACATTTGCTAAGCGCATCCTCCTCCCACTCTGCTACATAGATGTTGGCAAAACTCGGACTGAAACGCTTACCCATTGCGCAGCCGCAAATTTGTTGGTATGTTTCACCCGCGAATTCAAAATCATTGCCCTTTAAGCTTAGCTCTAAGAGAGCTAATATTTCGCCAGTGGGCCTATTGTTATCAGGGTATTTTTCAAACGCTTTACGGACAGAATTCAAACCCTTTTCGATGTCAATGTTTGTGTACATTGCATCGATGTCGAGCGTAATTAAAAATGAATTTGGAGGTATCGAGATCTCAGAGACCTGCGACAGAAAGTCGTCAGTATTTTTCAAGAAGCTAAAATGTCTATTCGCAATTGGTTGTAGGTGATAATCAATGATTTCACTGATCCTATAGGATTCAGAACCACAATCCGATATAATAGGTCGTCCTGGTGGTATCATAGGATCTGACCAAGAATCAATAGCCTTATGAATTTTGGGTAACAGATAAAATGTACGTGGTTTTGAGTCTCGTTTCGCAACGAGGTATTTAAACTGTTTCTGCGTTAAACTCTTGTTATCAACCATATTTTGGAGAATTTCATTAAAATTGTCGCAGTTATTTTGCCAGAGTGGTTCGTCTAATTTTTGGTAATGTTTTGGATTACTGAGTTGACGATGTGCTTCACGAATGTAGTTGTCTTTAAGCATTATTACTGCAGCAGATCCCTTATCAGCAGGTTTAATGACAATGTCATTGTTTTTACGCAATCCTGTTAAGGCTTGATGTTCCTCATATGACAAATTTTTATGATTTTTCGGAAATTCAACATTTTCAATACGTTCTTTTACAATTTTTATACTGTCGGGGATCGCTGGATCGACTAATTTTGAGTCTGGTGCCCAGCCAGTTCTTTCAACGAATGGCAGAATATTACTTTTCGAGTTTCGAAAAAAGTCGGCTAATTTGACACGGTGGGAAAATTCAAGAACTTCCATTGAGCCATTATCTAAAAGTGCATCTATGCCTAATTTGGGCCTAGGAGTTGGTACAAATGTTAGGCCACGATTGAGTATTGATTTTTCTGCTTCAGTTAATGTAGCGCCAGTGAGATTAACAATATCACTACCCAGCTGAATACCGGGGTGGTTAGTACCCTGACCCTCAGTTAGTTTAAATTAAGAAAAGTTAACCAGCTATAATACAATGCATTAGCAGTTTTTTCACTCCAATGGATATTATCCTGGACTACTTCAAACTCAGAAATTGGTAGACTAGGGATGACAGGGACCTTTATACGCAGGGATTCTACAGATGAATTGATAAATGCTACGGTCCTTTTCTGCTTTGCAGTTAGATGTTGAGAGTAGTTCAGTTTAGTGAAATAAACCTTTGCATTTGGAAATTTTGAACGAATGGTACTGAATAGGAGTTGGACTCGTTGGGCAGTTACAGACATAGGTTCATCCTTATCATGTATGCCAATGTTTATGATGATTTTCTCTGGCTGATAGGAGTCCATGTATTATTTTACAATAGTCCTAGCATGGCACAATTTTGCCCCTGGATAGCAAGCTATCTGGGTAGCTGAATGGGGTTTCACATTTATACGGCTTAGATTGGAGGAGCCAAGGATCAAGATTTTGTTCGTAGGTGGGTAGGTAGGTAGGTAGGTAGGTAGGAGGGTAGGTAGGTCGGTTGGTTGGTAGGTAGGTAGGTAGGTAGGTAGGTAGGTAGTAATATGGTTAAGGCGCTGGCTCAGAATTTTCAAAAAATTGAAAATATTTTGTATTTATTTTATTGCCTGAGATTTGTTATTTTTGTTTTATAGAGGCGATATGGCCTTATAAATATTGGACAACTTTAAGATGATGATGTTTGTCCAGTTAATTTGGATTTTACCAATATGTCACGTAGATTCGGATTTTTCCTAAATGCTATTACTGGGCGCAAATTGAGAGGTTGTCTTAAATTATTCTGTAATTTATGATATTCATCTTTCAAAATTTCGGAAATTTCTACATTTTTTCGATTATATGTCAGAGTGAATGGAATTATTTCACGCTGATCAGCAAGACCGGGGTCCACATTTATGCCCCTCGGCCATTTTGTTTCTAATTGCTTAATCCAAAATGATTCTCTAAGTTTCCTTTGTTTATCAGTTTCGTCAGTGGTATTAGAGAGAGGTGGTTGTTCAATGGGTATAATTTCGAAGTCCCGAGCGACTGAATGGCCAGGAAGGTTAAAGTGTTCAGCGACATGCGTGTCTTTTTCATGTCTAATATCGCAAAGGTGTCTAGTAGCTCGCCATCTTAATGGGCATTTGGTTTCACCGACATATTGCTTTTGGCACAATTTACAAGATATTACATAAATCACGTTTTCGGAATCGCAATCTAAATTAGACTGAATTTGAAATTTGTTTTTGTTCTGAAAGCTCATAAAAGTTTTTTGATTTGGAAGAAGTAGGTCTAATTTACACCTTTTCTTTCCACATTTCCGAGATTCTCCTGCGCCTGTGATTGGACGATTGTGACGAATCTTGGTAGGCCTGTGATCCGCAGCATTATCAGGGATAGTTTCCAAATCCTGTAAAGTATCAGACTTAATTTTGCGCAAAAATCTAGATGAATAGCCTCTCGGCTTGAGGGCCTTGAATAAGAGAGAGCATGCAGATTCAAAGTTTTTTCTATCACTCGAATTTCTATGAAAACGGATGATTTGTGATTTTACAATTCCTTTAAAGGTATGAGGTGGATGGAAGGATTTCTTGTGAAGTAGTTGATGAGAATCTGTGGGCTTAAAATATACTTTATAATCAAGGTGTCCCGTTGTGTCATACATTACACCTTTGTATAGCGTTAAATCTAAAAAGTCTACGGACATTTGGTCAATGTTGGCTTTTAGCTTGATATTCGGGTCATGATTGTTCAAAATGGTGA
The DNA here is from genome assembly GCA_034401795.1 of Chaetoderma sp. LZ-2023a. NCBI lineage: Eukaryota > Metazoa > Mollusca > Caudofoveata > Chaetodermatida > Chaetodermatidae > Chaetoderma > Chaetoderma sp. LZ-2023a. The sequence continues at coordinate 12,135 of JAVVLW010005007.1, forward strand.
AAAATTCATTAAATTCTTCCTTTGTATGATGCCAAATAATGAAAATATCATCGAGGTACCTGCGATAAAAGAGAGGTTGTTTCGGACATTTGCTAAGCGCATCCTCCTCCCACTCTGCTACATAGATGTTGGCAAAACTCGGACTGAAACGCTTACCCATTGCGCAGCCGCAAATTTGTTGGTATGTTTCACCCGCGAATTCAAAATCATTGCCCTTTAAGCTTAGCTCTAAGAGAGCTAATATTTCGCCAGTGGGCCTATTGTTATCAGGGTATTTTTCAAACGCTTTACGGACAGAATTCAAACCCTTTTCGATGTCAATGTTTGTGTACATTGCATCGATGTCGAGCGTAATTAAAAATGAATTTGGAGGTATCGAGATCTCAGAGACCTGCGACAGAAAGTCGTCAGTATTTTTCAAGAAGCTAAAATGTCTATTCGCAATTGGTTGTAGGTGATAATCAATGATTTCACTGATCCTATAGGATTCAGAACCACAATCCGATATAATAGGTCGTCCTGGTGGTATCATAGGATCTGACCAAGAATCAATAGCCTTATGAATTTTGGGTAACAGATAAAATGTACGTGGTTTTGAGTCTCGTTTCGCAACGAGGTATTTAAACTGTTTCTGCGTTAAACTCTTGTTATCAACCATATTTTGGAGAATTTCATTAAAATTGTCGCAGTTATTTTGCCAGAGTGGTTCGTCTAATTTTTGGTAATGTTTTGGATTACTGAGTTGACGATGTGCTTCACGAATGTAGTTGTCTTTAAGCATTATTACTGCAGCAGATCCCTTATCAGCAGGTTTAATGACAATGTCATTGTTTTTACGCAATCCTGTTAAGGCTTGATGTTCCTCATATGACAAATTTTTATGATTTTTCGGAAATTCAACATTTTCAATACGTTCTTTTACAATTTTTATACTGTCGGGGATCGCTGGATCGACTAATTTTGAGTCTGGTGCCCAGCCAGTTCTTTCAACGAATGGCAGAATATTACTTTTCGAGTTTCGAAAAAAGTCGGCTAATTTGACACGGTGGGAAAATTCAAGAACTTCCATTGAGCCATTATCTAAAAGTGCATCTATGCCTAATTTGGGCCTAGGAGTTGGTACAAATGTTAGGCCACGATTGAGTATTGATTTTTCTGCTTCAGTTAATGTAGCGCCAGTGAGATTAACAATATCACTACCTAGCCCGATACCGGGGTGGTTAGTACCCTGACCCTCGGTTAGTTTAAATTAAGAAAGGTTAACCAGCTATAATACAATGCATTAGCAGTTTTTTCACTCCAATGGATATTATCCTGGACTACTTCAAAATCAGAAATTGGTAGACTAGGGATGACAGAGACCTTTATACGCAGGGATTCTACAGATGAATTGATAAATGCTAAGGTCCTTTTCTGCTTTGCAGTTAGATGTTGAGAGTAGTTCAGTTTAGTGAAATAAACCTTTGCATCTGGAAATTTTGAACGAATGGTACTGAATAGGAGTTGGACTCGTTGGGCAGTTACAGACATAGGTTCATCCTTATCATTTATGCCAATGTTTATGATGATTTTCTCTGGCTGATAGGAGTCCATGTATTTTTTGACAATAGTCCTAGCATGGCACAATTTTGCCCCTGGATAGCAAGCTATCTGGGTGTCTGAATGGGGTTTCACATTTATACGGCTTAGATTGGAGGAGCCAAGGATCAAGATTTTTTTCGTCAAGACAGGGAGTCGCCATTCATGTTTGTGGTCTACCTCATACCGAAATTTCCAGAAAGAATTAGCTTCTAAGTGTGTAGTTTTCTTGAGTTTATTTTGATGATTGATGCTGTTTCTACACGGTGTAGGGGTGAAATTTGGTTGAGGTAGTTTGGCCACTGGCACTGGGGTACTGACACCCTTTTGAGTCAAAGGTGTTGATCTGGTCCTTAGACCAGATTTTCTGTCATCCTTTGCTCTCTGTGGAAGGGGAGGTAATTCATCTGAAGACAGTGGAGGCGGGGTGTCTGGTAGTGGTATCTTACTAGGATCCACAGGAGTTGATTTGGTCCTTGGACCAGATTTCTGATTAGCATCGACTCTCCGTGGAAGGGGAGGGAACTCCTCTGGAGACAAGGGTGGTGGGGAGTCAGGTAGAGGAATCTGAAGAGGGTCCACAGGAGAGTCTAATAGGAATATCGGTGATGGCCGAGTATCCGTTCTCTTCACTGGTGGGGGGCTATCGGTCGGTGACCTGAGCCGTTTCCTGAGTTCTGAAGGTGGTGGAATGACTGGTACGGTCTGGGATGACCTTGCAGTAGGGGTGGTAACTTGGCAATTTTGTGCTTTCTGTTGAAAGTGTGGGTCGAAAGGCCTAATAAATTGATAGAATGCTTCGATTGATTTGACGTGAAGTTTTTTGCCATAGTTGGCTTTTGCCCATCTAATGGCAGTTGATTTTGCCTTACCTAAATTAAGGTTGGGCGCGGTCTGAGCTATGATAATTTCGGACATGATGGTGCCTAAACTGAAATTGTAATGGTCTATCATAGCTCGAATGATGGAATTTGCCCAAACAAAGTTAACTTTCTTGATGTCACTTACTACCTCTATATTTGGCATAGCTGGCTTAATGAAATGGCAGAGTTCGCTCACCTTCCTGCTCAGACCGGTTGGCAGGGTGTTGGAGCCCAAATTGCTGGTTAGGACACCTATGTGGTGAAAACATTGTATTATCATATAATAGCACTTGACTAGTCGAGCCTGGGGAGGAGACGGACTGCTGTCCTCATGGTTGACATTCCGTCTCTTGCCCTTGCTCGTTCTAGCCATGGTGATATTATGCTCTAATAAATGATCAAAAACCAACAAATTTAGCAACAACTGGGCCAGTCAACAAATCTAAGCAAGGGAGATAATCAAGCTCTAACCAACAATTGTCTAGTTTAAATTAAAGGGCTGATCTAAAAATTAAAACCTGAAATTTGAGTGATGAATAATTACATCTACAAGCCTACATAGAACCACAAGCCTACTAAGTTTACAAGCCTACACAATTTAACTATACCTGAAATGGAAGATGAAGGATTATTAGCATTTTAATATTTAAACATACAATCAATACAATAATAGCAATTAATATATAACTCACAATTTTATGATACCGTCGTGCTTGGCTGACCGGTTTCGGTTAAGAATAACCTTCTTCAGAGCCTTGAGAACAAATCTGTCCTTCCATCATAATTCCTGTCTATTTATTAGGGTGGCTGGCTTTAGGGGATTGTCTTCGAAAATTACTCAATTGCTTTGAAGTTAGCTAACTTATTTTCAATAAAGACTCAGGCCACCATAGGTGCTAGATTCAATTGTGTTATGCCCTTTGCTATTGATTGAGCTCTAGGGTTTCCGAGTGAGGTTTGGGTGTCACTCGCTTGATTGAGACGTCATTGATCAAAGGATCAAACCTCGGCCATTAATTCAGTGAATTGTTTTCTATTCTTCAAAGGCGCCAGATTGGTATTGTTTTCAATGTTTGATTTATTCAGCTAGAACTAAGCTTTAAACTGGGAATGATTTTGTCAATTTTATTAAGAATTTCTTTTTTAATTTTAATACTGAAAATTCTTTAAAAACTAATTTTGAGTATTGTGCTGCTGAATGTATTTTGTTGTTTCTCACAGCAATAAAACTTTCAGTAAACCTAATTTCAAAATCTTTCTCCAAACTGGGGAAAATTGGAGGGAAGGACGGGAAAGAGGAGAGGGAATGAAGGGCTGAAAGAAGGAGGGGTGGAGTGAAGGAAGGAGGAGTCTGATCCATCAATCCATTCACCCATCCACCCATCCATCCAGAACCATCCATCCATCAGTCAGACATTCCATTCATCCAGACCCTCCATCCATCCATCCCTCCATCCCTCTATCCATCCATCAAGACCATGTGTCCTTCCATCCATCCATTCATCCATCCATACCACCCATTCACCCACCCATACCACCCACCCATCCATCCAGAACCATCGATACATCCAGATCCTATATCCATCCCTCCATCCAGACCACCTGCCCTTCCATCCTTCCATCCTTCCATCCATCCACCCCCCACCGACCCATCCATCCATCCATCCATCCATCCATCTTTCCATCCCTAACCCTCCATCCATCCATCCATCAGTCAGACCATCGATCCATCCAGATCCTCCATTCCCCCATCCATCCATCCAGACCACCTGTCATTCCATCCATCACTCCATCCATTCATCCATCCATCCATCCACCCACCCACCCAGCCACCCACCCATCCATCCAGAACCATCCATCCATCCAGCAGTCAGACCATCAATCCATCCAGATCCTCCATCCATCTCTCCATCCATCCATCCAGACCACCCGTCCTTCCATCCATCCATCCATCCATACCACCCATCCACCCACCCACTCAGAACCATCCATCCATCCAGACCATCCATCCGTCAGACCATCCATCCAGATCCTCCATTCACCCATCCATCCATCCAGACCACCTGTCCTTCCATCCATCCATCCATCCATCCATCCATCCATCCATCCATCCATCCATCCATCCATCCATCCATCCACCCACCCACTCATCCACCCATCCATCCCATCCAACTCCCAATTACAAAACCACAATTTGAGAAGACAGACCATATTGATTGATGAGTGGAATGACAGATTTGCCCGACGGTATAGACAGGTGCACATAATTAGTTGGTTAGTAAGTCAATAAAATAATAGAACTGGCACTGGCTGGTAGGTAGTAATATGGTTAAGGCGCTGGCTCAGAATTTTCAAAAAATTGAAAATATTTTGTATTTATTTTATTGCCTGAGATTTGTTATTTTTGTTTTATAGAGGCGATATGGCCTTATAAATATTGGACAACTTTAAGATGATGATGTTTGTCCAGTTAATTTGGATTTTACCAATATGTCACGTAGATTCGGATTTTTCCTAAATGCTATTACTGGGCGCAAATTGAGAGGCTGTCTTAAATTATTCTGTAATTTATGATATTCATCTTTCAAAATTTCGGAAATTTCTACATTTTTTCGATTATATGTCAGAGTGAATGGAATTATTTCACGCTGATCAGCAAGACCGGGGTCCACATTTATGCCCCTCGGCCATTCTGTTTCTAATTGCTTAATCCAAAATGATTCTCTAAGTTTCCTTTGTTTATCAGTTTCGTCAGTGGTATTAGAGAGAGGTGGTTGTTCAATGGGTATAATTTCGAAGTCCCGAGCGACTGAATGGCCAGGAAGGTTAAAGTGTTCAGCGACATGCGTGTCTTTTTCATGTCTAATATCGCAAAGGTGTCTAGTAGCTCGCCATCTTAATGGGCATTTGGTTTCACCGACATATTGCTTTTGGCACAATTTACAAGATATTACATAAATCACGTTTTCGGAATCGCAATCTAAATTAGACTGAATTTGAAATTTGTTTTTGTTCTGAAAGCTCATAAAAGTTTTTTGATTTGGAAGAAGTAGGTCTAATTTACACCTTTTCTTTCCACATTTCCGAGATTCTCCTGCGCCTGTGATTGGACGATTGTGACGAATCTTGGTAGGCCTGTGATCCGCAGCATTATCAGGGATAGTTTCCAAATCCTGTAAAGTTTCAGACTTAATTTTGCGCAAAAATCTAGACGAATAGCCTCTCGGCTTGAGGGCCTTGAATAAGAGAGAGCATGCAGATTCAAAGTTTTTTCTATCACTCGAATTTCTATGAAAACGGATGATTTGTGATTTTACAATTCCTTTAAAGGTATGAGGTGGATGGAAAGATTTCTTGTGAAGTAGTTGATGAGAATCTGTGGGCTTAAAATATACTTTATAATCAAGGTGTCCCGTTGTGTCATACATTACACCTTTGTATAGCGTTAAATCTAAAAAGTCTACGGACATTTGGTCAATGTTGGCTTTTAGCTTGATATTCGGGTCATGATTGTTCAAAATGGTGAAAAATTCATTAAATTCTTCCTTTGTATGATGCCAAATAATGAAAATATCATCGAGGTACCTGCGATAAAAGAGAGGTTGTTTCGGACATTTGCTAAGCGCATCCTCCTCCCACTCTGCTACATAGATGTTGGCAAAACTCGGACTGAAACGTTTACCCATTGCGCAGCCGCAAATTTGTTGGTATGTTTCACCCGCGAATTCAAAATCATTGCCCTTTAAGCTTAGCTCTAAGAGAGCTAATATTTCGCCAGTGGGCCTATTGTTATCAGGGTATTTTTCAAACGCTTTACGGACAGAATTCAAACCCTTTTCGATGTCAATGTTTGTGTACATTGCATCGATGTCGAGCGTAATCAAAAATGAATTTGGAGGTATCGAGATCTCAGAGACCTGCGACAGAAAGTCGTCAGTATTTTTCAAGAAGCTAAAATGCCTATTCGCAATTGGTTGTAGGTGATAATCAATGATTTCACTGATCCTATAGGATTCAGAACCACAATCCGATATTATAGGTCGTCCTGGTGGTATCATAGGATCTGACCAAGAATCAATAGCCTTATGAATTTTGGGTAACAGATAAAATGTACGTGGTTTTGAGTCTCGTTTCGCAACGAGGTATTTAAACTGTTTCTGCGTTAAACTCTTGTTATCAACCATATTTTGGAGAATTTCATTAAAATTGTCGCAGTTATTTTGCCAGAGTGGTTCGTCTAATTTTTGGTAATGTTTTGGATTACTGAGTTGACGATGTGCTTCACGAATGTAGTTGTCTTTAAGCATTATTACAGCAGCAGATCCCTTATCAGCAGGTTTAATGACAATGTCATTGTTTTTACGCAATCCTGTTAAGGCTTGACGTTCCTCATATGACAAATTTTTATGATTTTTCGGAAATTCAACATTTTCAATACGTTCTTTTACAATTTTTATACTGTCGGAGATCGCTGGGTCGACTAATTTTGAGTCTGGTGCCCAGCCAGTTCTTTCAACGAATGGCAGAATATTACTTTTCGAGTTTCGAAAAAAGTCGGCTAATTTGACACGGTGGGAAAATTCAAGAACTTCCATTGAGCCATTATCTAAAAGTGCATCTATGCCTAATTTGGGCCTAGGAGTTGGTACAAATGTTAGGCCACGATTGAGTATTGATTTTTCTGCTTCAGTTAATGTAGCGCCAGTGAGATTAACAATATCACTACCCAGCCCGATACCGGGGTGGTTAGTACCCTGACCCTCAGTTAGTTTAAATTAAGAAAACTTAACCAGCTATAATACAATGCATTAGCAGTTTTTTCACTCCAATGGATATTATCCTGGACTACTTCAAACTCAGAAATTGGTAGACTAGGGATGACAGAGACCTTTATACGCAGGGATTCTACAGATGAATTGATAAATGCTAAGGTCCTTTTCTGCTTTGCAGTTAGATGTTGAGAGTAGTTCAGTTTAGTGAAATAAACCTTTGCATCTGGAAATTTTGAACGAATGGTACTGAATAGGAGTTGGACTCGTTGGGCAGTTACAGACATAGGTTCATCCTTATCATTTATGCCAATGTTTATGATGATTTTCTCTGGCTGATAGGAGTCCATGTATTTTTTGACAATAGTCCTAGCATGGCACAATTTTGCCCCTGGATAGCAAGCTATCTGGGTGTCTGAATGGGGTTTCACATTTATACGGCTTAGATTGGAGGAGCCAAGGATCAAGATTTTTTTCGTCAAGACAGGGAGTCGCCATTCATTTTTGTGGTCTACCTCATACCGAAATTTCCAGAAAGAATTAGCTTCTAAGTGTGTAGTTTTCTTGGGTTTATTTTGATGATTGGTGCTGTTTCTACACGGTGTAGGGGTGAAATTTGGTTGAGGTAGTTTGGCCACTGGCACTGGGGTACTGAGACCCTTTTGAGTCAAAGGTGTTGATCTGGTCCTTAGACCAGATTTTCTGTCATCCTTTGCTCTCTGTGGAAGGGGAGGTAATTCATCTGAAGACAGTGGAGGCGGGGTGTCTGGTATGAGGTATCTTACTAGGGTCCACAGGAGTTGATTTGGTCCTTGGACCAGATTTCTGATTAGCATCGACTCTCCGTGGAAGGGGAGGGAACTCCTCTGGAGACAAGGGTGGTGGGGAGTCAGGTAGAGGAATCTGAAGAGGGTCCACAGGAGAGTCTAATAGGAATATCGGTGATGACCGAGTATCCGTTCTCTTCACTGGTGGGGGGCTATCGGTCGGTGACCTGAGCCGTTTCCTGAGTTCTGAAGGTGGTGGAATGACTGGTACGGTCTCGGATGACCTTGCAGTAGGGGTGGTAACTTGGCAATTTTGCGCTTTCTGTTGAAAGTGTGGGTCAAAAGGCCTAATGAATTGATAGAATGCTTCGATTGATTTGACGTGAAGTTTTTTGCCATAGTTGGCTTTTGCCCATCTAATGGCAGTTGATTTTGCCTTACCTAAATTAAGGTTTGGCGCGGTCTGAGCTATGATAATTTCGGACATGATGGTGCCTAAACTGAAATTGTAATGGTCTATCATAGCTCGAATGATGGAATTTGCCCAAACAAAGTTAACTTTCTTGATGTCACTTACTACCTCTATATTTGGCATAGCTGGCTTAATGAAATGGCAGAGTTCGCTCACCTTCCTGCTCAGACCGGTTGGCAGGGTGTTGGAGCCCAAATTGCTGGTTAGGACACCTATGTGGTGAAAACATTGTATTATCATATAATAGCACTTGACTAGTCGAGCCTGGGGAGGAGACGGACTGCTGTCCTCATGGTTGACATTCCGTCTCTTGCCCTTGCTCGTTCTAGCCATGGTGATATTATGCTCTAATAAATGATCAAAAACCAACAAATTTAGCAACAACTGGGCCAGTCAACAAATCTAAGCAAGGGAGATAATCAAGCTCTAACCAACAATTGTCTAGTTTAAATTAAAGGGCTGATCTAAAAATTAAAACCTGAAACTTGAGTGATGAATAATTACATCTACAAGCCTACATAGAACCACAAGCCTACTAAGTTTACAAGCCTACACAATTTAACTATACCTGAAATGGAAGATGAAGGATTATTAGCATTTTAATATTTAAACATACAATCAATACAATAATAGCAATTAATATATAACTCACAATTTTATGATACCGTCGTGCTTGGCTGACCGGTTTCGGTTAAGAATAACCTTCTTCAGAGCCTTGAGAACAAATCTGTCCTTCCATCATAATTCCTGTCTATTTATTAGGGTGGCTGGCTTTAGGAGATTGTCTTCGAAAATTACTCAATTGCTTTGAAGTTAGCTAACTTATTTTCAATAAAGATTCAGGCCACCATAGGTGCTAGATTCAATTGTGTTATGCCCTTTGCTATTGATTGAGCTCTAGGGTTTCCGAGTGAGGTTTGGGTGTCACTCGCTTGATTGAGACGTCATTGATCAAAGGATCAAACCTCGGCCATTAATTCAGTGAATTGTTTTCTATTCTTCAAAGGCGCCAGATTGGTATTGTTTTCAATGTTTGATTTATTCAGCTAGAACTAAGCTTTAAACTGGGAATGATTTTGTCAATTTTATTAAGAATTTCTTTTTTAATTTTAATACTGAAAATTCTTTAAAAACTAATTTTGAGTATTGTGCTGCTGAATGTATTTTGTTGTTTCTCACAGCAATAAAACTTTCAGTAAACCTAATTTCAAAATCTTTCTCCAAACTGGGGAAAATTGGAGGGAAGGACGGGAAAGAGGAGAGGGAATGAAGGGCTGAAAGAAGGAGGGTGGAGTGAAGGAAGGAGGAGTCTGATCCACCAATCCATTCACCCATCCACCCATCCATCCAGAACCATCCATCCATCAGTCAGACATTCCATTCATCTAGACCCTCCATCCATCCATCCCTCCATCCCTCTATCCATCCATCAAGACCATCTGTCCTTCCATCCATCCATTCATCCATCCATACCACCCATTCACCCACCCATACCACCCACCCATCCGTCCAGAACCATCCATACATCCAGATCCTATATCCATCCCTCCATCCGGACCACCTGCCCTTCCATCCTTCCATCCATCCATCCATCCACCCCCCACCGACCCATCCATCCATCCATCCATCCATCCATCTTTCCATCCCTAACCCTCCATCCATCCATCCATCAGTCAGACCATCCATCCATCCAGATCCTCCATTCCCCCATCCATCCATCCAGACCACCTGTCCTTCCATCCATCACTCCATCCATTCATCCATCCATCCATCCACCCACCCACCCA
>JAVVLW010005010.1:0-14000 GCA_034401795.1 Chaetoderma sp. LZ-2023a
GGCGCTACTTCAGTATTATATATATTATTAAGTAGTTTATATACTTAATTCATATCTGCCCTATGTCTCCGGTATGATAGCTTTAATTCAGGCGCTACTTCAGTATTATATATATTATTAAGTAGTTTATATACTTAATTCATATCTGCCCTATGTCTCCGGTATGATAGCTTTAATTCAGGCGCTACTTCAGTATTATATATATTATTAGGTAGTTTATATACTTAATTCATATCTGCCCTATGTCTCCGGTATGATAGCTTTAATTCAGGCGCTACTTCAGTATTATATATATTATTAAGTAGTTTATATACTTGATTCATATCTGCCCTATGTCTCCGGTATGATAGCTTTAATTCAGGCGCTACTTCAGTATTATATATATTATTAAGTAGTTTATATACTTAATTCATATCTGCCCTATGTCTCCGGTATGATAGCTTTAATTCAGGCGCTACTTCAGTATTATATATATTATTAAGTAGTTTATATACTTAATTCATATCTGCCCTATATCTCCGGTATGATAGCTTTAATTCAGGCGCTACTTCAGTATTATATATATTATTAAGTAGTTTATATACTTAATTCATATCTGCCCTATGTCTCCGGTATGATAGCTTTAATTCAGGCGCTACTTCAGTATTATATATATTATTAGGTAGTTTATATACTTAGTTCATATCTGCCCTATGTCTCCGGTATGATAGCTTTAATTCAGGCGCTACTTCAGTATTATATATATTATTAAGTAGTTTATATACTTAATTCATATCTGCCCTATGTCTCCGCTATGATAGCTTTAATTCAGGCGCTACTTCAGTATTATATATATTATTAAGTAGTTTATATACTTAATTCATATCTGCCCTATGTCTCCGGTATGATAGCTTTAATTCAGGCGCTACTTCAGTATTATATATATTATTAAGTAGTTTATATACTTAATTCATATCTGCCCTATGTCTCCGGTATGATAGCTTTAATTCAGGCGCTACTTCAGTATTATATATATTATTAAGTAGTTTATATCGGCAGCATCAGGCGCTATATCACAAAAGAGGCCGCGATCATGCTAGTACGAGCATTGATAACGTCGCGCCTGGATTATTGTAATAGCCTCCTGATTGGCGCCTCAAAAGAACTTATTCAGCGACTTCAGGTGGTCCAGAACACTGCAGCGAGAATCATATCCCTGTGTGCCAAGCGAGAACACATTACTCCGGTCCTACATGATTTGCACTGGCTCCCCATTGTGCAAAGAATAACTTTTAAGACACTATGTCTGACATACCAATGTGTATCTGGCACAGCACCAGCCTATCTCTCTGACCTTGTACAACCTTACATTCCTGGTCGCTCTCTCAGATCTGCAAATCTAAATCTACTAAAAGTACCTAAGGTCAACTCTAAAACATATGGCCATAAAACTTTCTCTTTCACTGCAGCTACCGAATGGAATAACTTACCAAATGAAATTAGAAACTCATCAACTTTAGAAATCTTTAAATCCAATCTTAAATTCTATTTATTTCAAATAGCATATCCATAGAATACTTACGCGCGTTAGCGCTTAGAGCATGCAGTTGCATGGATTAAGCGCTCTAAAAATGTACTATTATTATTATTATTATTATTATATACTTAATTCATATCTGCCCTATGTCTCCGGTATGATAGCTTTAATTCAGGCGCTACTTCAGTATTATATATATTATTAAGTAGTTTATATACTTAATTCATATCTGCCCTATGTCTCCGGTATGATAGCTTTAATTCAGGCGCTACTTCAGTATTATATATATTATTAAGTAGTTTAAATACTTAATTCATATCTGCCCTATGTCTCCGGTATGATAGCTTTAATTCAGGCGCTACTTCAGTATTATATATATCATTAAGTAGTTTATATACTTGATTCATATCTGCCCTATGTCTCCGGTATGATAGCTTTAATTCAGGCGCTACTTCAGTATTATATATATTATTAAGTAGTTTATATACTTGATTCATATCTGCCCTATGTCTCCGGTATGATAGCTTTAATTGAGGCGCTACTTCAGTGTTATATATATTATTAGGTAGTTTATATACTTAATTCATATCTGCCTATGTCTCCGGTATGATAGCTTTAATTCAGGCGCTACTTCAGTATTATATATATTATTAAGTAGTTTATATACTTGATTCATATCTGCCCTATGTCTCCGGTATGATAGCTTTAATTCAGGCGCTACTTCAGTATTATATATATTATTAAGTAGTTTATATACTTGATTCATATCTGCCCTATGTCTCCAGTATGATAGCTTTAATTCAGGCGCTACTTCAGTATTATATATATTATTAGGTAGTTTATATACTTGATTCATATCTGCCCTATGTCTCCGGTATGATAGCTTTAATTCAGGTGCTACTTCAGTATTATATATATTATTAAGTAGTTTATATACTTAATTCATACCTGCCTATGTCTCCGGTATGATAGCTTTAATTCAGGCGCTACTTCAGTGTTATATATATTATTAAGTAGTTTATATACTTAATTCATATCTGACTATGTCTCCGGTATGATAGCTTTAATTCAGGTGCTACTTCAGTATTATATATATTATTAGGTAGTTTATATACTTAATTCATATCTGCCCTATGTCTCCGGTATGATAGCTTTAATTCAGGCGCTACTTCAGTATTATATATATTATTAGGTAGTTTATATACTTGATTCATATCTGCCCTATGTCTCCGGTATGATAGCTTTAATTCAGGCGCTACTTCAGTATTATATATATTATTAAGTAGTTTATATACTTAATTCATATCTGCCCTATGTCTCCGGTATGATAGCTTTAATTCAGGCGCTACTTCAGTATTATATATATTATTAAGTAGTTTATATACTTAATTCATATCTGCCCTATATCTCCGGTATGATAGCTTTAATTCAGGCGCTACTTCAGTATTATATATATTATTAAGTAGTTTATATACTTAATTCATATCTGCCCTATGTCTCCGGTATGATAGCTTTAATTCAGGCGCTACTTCAGTATTATATATATTATTAGGTAGTTTATATACTTAGTTCATATCTGCCCTATGTCTCCGGTATGATAGCTTTAATTCAGGCGCTACTTCAGTATTATATATATTATTAAGTAGTTTATATACTTAATTCATATCTGCCCTATGTCTCCGCTATGATAGCTTTAATTCAGGCGCTACTTCAGTATTATATATATTATTAAGTAGTTTATATACTTAATTCATATCTGCCCTATGTCTCCGGTATGATAGCTTTAATTCAGGCGCTACTTCAGTATTATATATATTATTAAGTAGTTTATATACTTGATTCATATCTGCCCTATGTCTCCGGTATGATAGCTTTAATTCAGGCGCTACTTCAGTATTATATATATTATTAAGTAGTTTATATACTTGATTCATATCTGCCCTATGTCTCCGGTATGATAGCTTTAATTCAGGCGCTACTTCAGTATTATATATATTATTAGGTAGTTTATATACTTGATTCATATCTGCCCTATGTCTCCGGTATGATAGCTTTAATTCAGGCGCTACTTCAGTATTATATATATTATTAAGTAGTTTATATACTTAATTCATATCTGCCCTATGTCTCCGGTATGATAGCTTTAATTCAGGCGCTACTTCAGTATTATATATATTATTAAGTAGTTTATATACTTAATTCATATCTGCCCTATGTCTCCGGTATGATAGCTTTAATTCAGGCGCTACTTCAGTATTATATATATTATTAAGTAGTTTAAATACTTAATTCATATCTGCCCTATGTCTCCGGTATGATAGCTTTAATTCAGGCGCTACTTCAGTATTATATATATTATTAAGTAGTTTATATACTTGATTCATATCTGCCCTATGTCTCCGGTATGATAGCTTTAATTCAGGCGCTACTTCAGTATTATATATATTATTAAGTAGTTTATATACTTGATTCATATCTGCCCTATGTCTCCGGTATGATAGCTTTAATTCAGGCGCTACCTCAGTATTATATATATTATTAAGTAGTTTATATACTTGATTCATATCTGCCCTATGTCTCCGGTATGATAGCTTTCATTCAGGTGCTACTTCAGTATTATATATATTATTAAGTAGTTTATATACTTAATTCATATCTGCCCTATGTCTCCGGTATGATAGCTTTCATTCAGGTGCTACTTCAGTATTATATATATTATTAAGTAGTTTATATACTTAATTCATATCTGCCCTATGTCTCCGGTATGATAGCTTTCATTCAGGTGCTACTTCAGTATTATATATATTATTAAGTAGTTTATATACTTAATTCATATCTGCCCTATGTCTCCGGTATGATAGCTTTCATTCAGGCGCTACTTCAGTATTATATATATTATTAAGTAGTTTATATACTTAATTCATATCTGCCCTATGTCTCCGGTATGATAGCTTTCATTCAGGTGCTACTTCAGTATTATATATATTATTAAGTAGTTTATATACTTAATTCATATCTGCCCTATGTCTCCGGTATGATAGCTTTCATTCAGGTGCTACTTCAGTATTATATATATTATTAAGTAGTTTATATACTTAATTCATACCTGCCTATGTCTCCGGTATGATAGCTTTAATTCAGGCGCTACTTCAGTGTTATATATATTATTAAGTAGTTTATATACTTAATTCATATCTGACTATGTCTCCGGTATGATAGCTTTAATTCAGGTGCTACTTCAGTATTATATATATTATTAGGTAGTTTATATACTTAATTCATATCTGCCCTATGTCTCCGGTATGATAGCTTTAATTCAGGCGCTACTTCAGTATTATATATATTATTAGGTAGTTTATATACTTGATTCATATCTGCCCTATGTCTCCGGTATGATAGCTTTAATTCAGGCGCTACTTCAGTATTATATATATTATTAAGTAGTTTATATACTTAATTCATATCTGCCCTATATCTCCGGTATGATAGCTTTAATTCAGGCGCTACTTCAGTATTATATATATTATTAAGTAGTTTATATACTTAATTCATATCTGCCCTATGTCTCCGGTATGATAGCTTTAATTCAGGCGCTACTTCAGTATTATATATATTATTAGGTAGTTTATATACTTAGTTCATATCTGCCCTATGTCTCCGGTATGATAGCTTTAATTCAGGCGCTACTTCAGTATTATATATATTATTAAGTAGTTTATATACTTAATTCATATCTGCCCTATGTCTCCGCTATGATAGCTTTAATTCAGGCGCTACTTCAGTATTATATATATTATTAAGTAGTTTATATACTTAATTCATATCTGCCCTATGTCTCCGGTATGATAGCTTTAATTCAGGCGCTACTTCAGTATTATATATATTATTAAGTAGTTTATATACTTAATTCATATCTGCCCTATGTCTCCGGTATGATAGCTTTAATTCAGGCGCTACTTCAGTATTATATATATTATTAAGTAGTTTATATCGGCAGCATCAGGCGCTATATCACAAAAGAGGCCGCGATCATGCTAGTACGAGCATTGATAACGTCGCGCCTGGATTATTGTAATAGCCTCCTGATTGGCGCCTCAAAAGAACTTATTCAGCGACTTCAGGTGGTCCAGAACACTGCAGCGAGAATCATATCCCTGTGTGCCAAGCGAGAACACATTACTCCGGTCCTACATGATTTGCACTGGCTCCCCATTGTGCAAAGAATAACTTTTAAGACACTATGTCTGACATACCAATGTGTATCTGGCACAGCACCAGCCTATCTCTCTGACCTTGTACAACCTTACATTCCTGGTCGCTCTCTCAGATCTGCAAATCTAAATCTACTAAAAGTACCTAAGGTCAACTCTAAAACATATGGCCATAAAACTTTCTCTTTCACTGCAGCTACCGAATGGAATAACTTACCAAATGAAATTAGAAACTCATCAACTTTAGAAATCTTTAAATCCAATCTTAAATTCTATTTATTTCAAATAGCATATCCATAGAATACTTACGCGCGTTAGCGCTTAGAGCATGCAGTTGCATGGATTAAGCGCTCTAAAAATGTACTATTATTATTATTATTATTATATACTTAATTCATATCTGCCCTATGTCTCCGGTATGATAGCTTTAATTCAGGCGCTACTTCAGTATTATATATATTATTAAGTAGTTTATATACTTAATTCATATCTGCCCTATGTCTCCGGTATGATAGCTTTAATTCAGGCGCTACTTCAGTATTATATATATTATTAAGTAGTTTAAATACTTAATTCATATCTGCCCTATGTCTCCGGTATGATAGCTTTAATTCAGGCGCTACTTCAGTATTATATATATCATTAAGTAGTTTATATACTTGATTCATATCTGCCCTATGTCTCCGGTATGATAGCTTTAATTCAGGCGCTACTTCAGTATTATATATATTATTAAGTAGTTTATATACTTGATTCATATCTGCCCTATGTCTCCGGTATGATAGCTTTAATTGAGGCGCTACTTCAGTGTTATATATATTATTAGGTAGTTTATATACTTAATTCATATCTGCCTATGTCTCCGGTATGATAGCTTTAATTCAGGCGCTACTTCAGTATTATATATATTATTAAGTAGTTTATATACTTGATTCATATCTGCCCTATGTCTCCGGTATGATAGCTTTAATTCAGGCGCTACTTCAGTATTATATATATTATTAAGTAGTTTATATACTTGATTCATATCTGCCCTATGTCTCCAGTATGATAGCTTTAATTCAGGCGCTACTTCAGTATTATATATATTATTAGGTAGTTTATATACTTGATTCATATCTGCCCTATGTCTCCGGTATGATAGCTTTAATTCAGGTGCTACTTCAGTATTATATATATTATTAAGTAGTTTATATACTTAATTCATATCTGCCCTATGTCTCCGGTATGATAGCTTTAATTCAGGCGCTACTTCAGTATTATATATATTATTAAGTAGTTTATATACTTGATTCATATCTGCCCTATGTCTCCGGTATGATAGCTTTAATTCAGGCGCTACTTCAGTATTATATATATTATTAGGTAGTTTATATACTTGATTCATATCTGCCCTATGTCTCCTGTATGATAGCTTTAATTCAGGCGCTACTTCAGTATTATATATATTATTAAGTAGTTTATATACTTAATTCATATCTGCCCTATGTCTCCGGTATGATAGCTTTAATTCAGGCGCTACTTCAGTATTATATATATTATTAAGTAGTTTATATACTTAATTCATATCTGCCCTATGTCTCCGGTATGATAGCTTTAATTCAGGCGCTACTTCAGTATTATATATATTATTAAGTAGTTTATATACTTAATTCATATCTGCCCTATGTCTCCGCTATGATAGCTTTAATTCAGGCGCTACTTCAGTATTATATATATTATTAGGTAGTTTATATACTTAATTCATCTCTGCCCTATGTCTCCGGTATGATAGCTTTAATTCAGGCGCTACTTCAGTATTATATATATTATTAAGTAGTTTATATATTTAATTCATATCTGCCTATGTCTCCGGTATGATAGCTTTAATTCAGGCGCTACTTCAGTATTATATATATTATTAAGTAGTTTATATACTTAATTCATATCTGCCTATGTCTCCGGTATGATAATGTTGGCAACTTTAACACTCAAAGTCTTTTCCTTTCCTTTTAGTTCTCCCCTTCAAGGCTTGGGGGGGGGGGGGATGTTGCTGATATTACATTTCATTTGATTATTCACATTTTGTTAGGTGAGTTATCACTCTCAAGGCTGGGGGGGGGGATGTTGCTGATATTACATTTCATTTGATTACTCACATTTTGTTAGGTGAGCTATCACTCAAGGCTGGGGGTGGGGGTGGTGGATGTTGCTGATATTACATTTCATTTGATTACTCACATTTTGTTAGGTGAGCTATCACTCTCAAGGCTGGGGGTGGGGGTGGTGGATGTTGCTGATATTACATTTCATTTGATTACTCACATTTTGTTAGGTGAGCTATCACTCTCGCTCTCGCAGCTTGCCTAACTTTAATCCAAGGACGGCAATTAATAGCCCACCTTTAACCAAATTCAGAAATCTTCAGTCTGTGCGTTTGGAGAATATCCGAAATTCATGCGCTTTCCGCAGCAAAAGACAGATTTATCGAATATGGGAACGGTCTGGTTTTATATCCAGAAGGGATTTTTTTTATCGAAACCCAGTCTAACCATGACCCAGCCAAGCCGATTATTTTTAATTCCTTATCATTTTTTCGCAGTCCGACAAGTTCTGGTGTTCTGTCAGGGCCTTAAAAGTCTATAAATGTCATACCAATTTTAAACGATCTGATTCTTCGCACTTTTGGGTTCCATACGCGGAGGAGGTAGCTAGACCAGTTTCTAAGGCCTCGGTTACCAGATGGATCTGTGAGACCATTAAATTATGCTATGAGATTGCCTCCCCTGGTGAGATCAATTTATCCCATGTCAAGGCGCACAATTTTCGTGATATGGCTACCTCTTCGCTCTTTTCGTCGACTCATCATTGGACGACGCCATGTAAGTTGCAGGTTGGAAATCTGAATCGACTTTTACCTCTTTCTATTTAAAGGATCAGAGTCCAGCAGCCTCCTTTTTTTTTAGAAATATGACGATTTTAACAAAACAAGCCAAAGACCATTTACCAAGCACATCTCACCAATTTCGCTAGTCTGTATGTCTGTCAGAAATGGTGAGAATGTTCTCTTGTTTTGCTTAATTCATTGAGGTGACGACTCCTTGTTTGGTAATCACTGTGTGATTTGTTATGGATGCACTATTATGTTAATTTATTAACATTTGGATATAAGTTGTTTAATTTTTATCCTTGTTTATGATTCTCAAATCTCCACCCACCAAGAGTAATTAAGTGTGGCACTGACCAGTTCTACGTGTTTAGCAAGTAGTGATTGAACGGTAATGAATGTTTGTGGTGTAATAACAACCCCCAACAGACCCCCCTTGTGGGTTGAGCTGTAGTTTTATTAACCACTGTAAACATACTTACCGTTCAATCACTATGACCCGGCCTCAGCCACCCCGCATGGGAATGATTTGAGAATCTCTATTCTTTTGTGCATCTAAATTTGGAAACTGATTCTATGTTACTCTTAGTCTCCTCTGCGCATGTGCGTGCATGCACTTAGGCCTAGGTCTTAGAGGAGTGAGTATAGACTGGTGCCAGTCTGATGCAGGCTGTATGGTGAGAGGATACGCTACCAGAAGCCTGGTTGAGGGTGCGATGAGTTGGTATAGGCATATGGGGGCATGAAAGCAAGCATAAAAATCTTTTTCTGGTGCTAAATGCAGATGGTTTGATTTAGCAAGTAGTGATTGAACGTTAATGGATGTATGTGGTGTAACAACAACACCAACAGACACCCCCCCCCCCCCCTTTAGTGGGATGGTCTGTAGGTTTCTTAACCACTAAAATATACTTACCATTCAATGACCCGGCCTCAGCCACCCTGCATGGGAATTATTTTAGAATCTTTATTTTGTGTTAAGCATCAAAATTGGAACGTGTATCTATGGTGCCTTTGGGCGCCTCTGCACATGTGCTCACATGCACAATGACTTAGGTCATAGAGGAGTGTAACCAGATCGGTGCCAGTCTCTTACAGGCTGTATGGTGAGAGTCTTACCTACCAGAAGCCTGGTGTATGGTAGAATGATATGGTATAGGCAGTAGAGGTCATGTTAAGCAAGAGTAAAAATCTTTTTCTGGTGATAAATGCAGAGGGTTTAATTTAGCAAGTAGTGATTGAATGGTAGTATGTTTTAGTGGTTAATAAAACTACAGACCATCCCACTAAAGAGGCGGTATGTGGGTGTTTTGTAATGTAACCGCCTGCCCAAGTAAAGAGGAACCGTTGAAATGAGAACAAATGCTCAACCCCTGAGAGTTGTTATTCCTTCTTATGGTGGTGAGTTGCTAGATGAAAGCGCTACGGTCCTCGAGTTTCCTACGTCCTTCTCCATCGTCCATCAAACTACCCTTGCGAAAAATGCCCCGGAATTCCAGGGATATCCTAGGATTAACCTGGACAAATTTGCATTGAAAGTCCGGGGATATCCTAGGATCTTTAGCCTGGAAAAGCCCGGAAAAGCTGGGATGTAAATTGGAACGTCCGGGCTCATAAACCTCAGCCTGGACAATTCTGGACTTTCATAAATGGCAGTCTGGGCTAGATTCCCGGAAAATCCCGGAAAACCCAGGAATTTTACCTAAGCATGAATTTGCCTGTGAATTTTCCGGGATAGGTTGGAGCCCGGAAAATCCCGGAAGACCCAGGACTTCTATCTAAGCTTTCATTTTAAAATGTCCGGGTTGTCCAGGCTTTTCCGGGCTAGGTTGGAGCTCGGAAATTCCCGGAAAATCTTGGACTTTTGGTTAGTATGGATGTCCAGGTTTGTCCGGTATTTATTTGAGCCCGGACAATCCCGGACTTTTACCTAGCTGGAGGACAATCTCGAACTGGGACTACAGTCACAGACATTTAGTATTTACAAGAATGACAAAAAAAGGATACTTTAAAAAATATGTTTATTAGAATATATTTTAACATAAGACCTGGAATATTAGTATTTGAAATGCTCCATACTTCAGGAAGTTTGTTTCATGAAACTTCTATAGATTGACATAGTTTCTATAATACTTTAACCCTTAGAGGACTGAGATTTTAAATTTAAATTCCTAAATTAAAATTCGTTTCGCAGGATAGCTAGTGTTCATTTTGGAAACAATGTTGCTGAATGCTGTTGCTGTCTATGACAGCAACCGGTTTCAGCAGCAATTGTTTCCAAAATGTACACCAGTCTTTTATCTGCAGGGCCATAACTCTGCTATTTAAAGGCATGGCCACATCCTCTTAAGAGCCGAAATAGATTTTGCCTAAAGGAGTAGATCTGCCAAGTTTTGTCACTGAACTGCTGTTTTTCATCGAATCAGGCTCATTTTCAGAATGCATAAATTAGATGCCTATGAACATTTTGACCATGTTTGATCTAAATCTGTCCAGACAAGTCAGCTGAGCTTAAAACTAAAATGCATGGCTCCTCCTGAAAAGTTTCAGCCTGTCCCGGATCTTGTTCCTAATTACAGGCAGCGACTTCTCCTTGAATTGCTGGTACAATAAATCTGTGTGAAGGAAAAAGAAAAGCAGGATTAATCCTTTAGTGACTATACCGGCCCAAACCGGCCTCCTTAGTGGTCTAGAGGAATGCCGATTTGCAGACCAAGAAAAGACTAATTTTGAAAATTTACAACTGGAATGACAAGCCCGCGGGCCAGTCATTCCAGTAGTAAATATTCAAAAGTAGTCTTCTTGGCCTGCAAATGCTTAAATTTTCAGGAATAAATTTAGGCACTAAAGGGTTAAACTCAACAAATATGATTCAGGAAACTTCATAATATAAAGCTTTATGCCCGAGTTAGTGAGATTAATCGAAACTGATGTTAAAAATAAGTTGAAACTAATTGTGACCAATGGCGCATGTTCCACGGATCGGCCAAATGGAACACATGGTTCAATTTTTTCGGGGATTTGCTAATTGTGTGTAGCCTGTGAATGCTCTTTTGATCGACATATCTTTCGATTCGCTGTACATTATATTGCACCACGTAACTTGTGCATTATTTCTCGCCCAACACAAATGACAAAATACATTTTCACTAAATTAGTGACCTTGACCTGCAGATCAATAAGCTTTGTGTGAAAGCCATGAACGCTAATGGAAAATGTAATCATTTAGTCTTGTTTTCCCTATCTAAGCCATGGAATGACTGATCCGTGGTCAGGGGTTGAAAATTAAAAAATATCTGCCCCCGGTAGAACGTTCTTTTAGCTGTCATTACTGAACGTTACTTTAGTGCCAATGCCATAGATCAACTTTTAACCCGTAACTTACATGTACAAGGCGCAGCCATCAAAATAAGTAGCATCTGTTGACAGTAATACTGATATTCATTGTAAAATTGGCGCACTGCAAGGGGTTGCCGTCACAGACACCAACAACTTTCATTGCATATTTTTTTAATGAACATAAGCTATATTGATTAATAATCGTTAATTTTCTTGCAGCTATCTTATGTGACAGGTTACCACCTTTTATGACTTTCACCAGCATAACACAGGTAATCTGCAGTTAAATATTTCGACCCCTCTGGCTTTTAATACACTTAATTGCAAATTTAACCTTAGGAATTACCTTCCATTACAGATCTCCTCTTGTCATCAAGAGCCAGCTTGGTGTTAAAATCTTTGTGTGACCGTTGGCCAGTCAGGGTCCTTGTTGTTAGTTCCTCTATGGAAAATAAGGCTTCCAGCATTTTTCTCACAGCTTGGGATAGATCTGCTGAAATGCTCACAATTTCAGCAAGCTATTCCTGTAGCAGAAATAGATTATCATAATAAAGCTAATAGAAGAATGCTAAAGCATGGTTGGTTGGCCTAATGACAACCATATACATGTATATCTACCCAATAGCCTCCTTCGGACTTCGGCTCGCCTGTAAGACAACTTTGGTGAAAATCCCTTTAGAACTTGAGTTATAATGCGGTACATGATAAACTTTAACGCATTTCAGAATTTCATGAATTTGACATTTGCACAGCATTTGTTGCTATTTAAATAACAAGTGCCCCAAAGGGCCTGTAGCGCTCACCTGAAACATTTGCAATACTGGCCATTAAATACAAATACGGAAACATACTCAATAAAGATCATTCCAGCAAAGTCTCAAAGGTTAATGAGGCATTGCTTTTTAAAGATTCTTGAAGTTTTCTGAAAATCCAATATATGGCCACTGGAAAAAAGGAACCAATTGGACATTGGAAAAATGAACCAATCAGCTTTTTTAAAACAAACTTTGATCAGAATACCATAAGGATGCTTTCTACAAAATTTAATTGAAATCAGCCCAAATGGTTCTACTTGAGTTTCAAATCGTGAAAGCGGTTTCAGAGATTTTTAAAGGTGCTTCTAAAACTAGTGCAAAATCCAGGATGGACCCTGTCCAAATTTACCAATCGGCTTTATTTAACACATCTTGAGAGCCATGACACAAGTAAATTGCTTCAAGCTAAATTTGTTTGAAATCCATCCAGTGGTTCTTCAGAAGTACTTTAAAGAAAAGGTTGACGACGGACGGATGATGGACTGTCACCATGACATACGCTCACTTGGCCCTTTGAGCCAGGCGAGGTAAAAAGTACATGTACCTTCGTCTTTCCATTATATGTAGTGAGTTCTCTGGCTTCACCACTCTCATTTTGCTGTCCAGAGTTTTTCTGGAATAAAAAGTATTATATTCATCTGACTAAAAGATTAACAATCTAAGGCCATAACCAAACAAACAATTGTTCACCTGGTACATTTGTCTTAATTGGCACATTCACCGATGAATTCCCTGAATCCCAATTTCAAGACATCTATACAGGAAAGCTGTTGAATATCTAGAAATTAATATGCTGACGTTGTTGCTGCCACTCCCAGTCATATTCATTTTAACATATTTAACAGCAAATGCATTATGTCATAAAGAATTAACTTTTTCAAGGATTTGTCGGTGAAAGGATTAAACACAAATATGGAAATAATCAATAAAGGTCATTCCAGCAGTTTTGTTTAAATTGTCCTAATGGTTAATTAGGAATTGACGTTTCAAATTTCCCCATAAGTTTTCGGAAAATCCAAGATGACCACGGGAAAAATGAACCAATTGGCTTTATTTAAATAAACTTGAACCACTTCCCTTAATGTCATCCTGAACCAATAAATAGAATACTTCCCGATTTAGAAACAAATTCTATTCAGGGGTCGAAATAAGGGATTTTTGTTCTAAAATGTCTATCAAGTTACCTGGTAAATATTTTGATAGCAATTTAACTGAAAGCTGTTGCAGCCCCAGGCAGCAACAAACCTTACTCA
>JAVVLW010005011.1:0-41676 GCA_034401795.1 Chaetoderma sp. LZ-2023a
AATTGATTTGAAAATCTCTATCAAAATAACTTGTCTAATACAAATATTTATCTGTGGTTTGTAGACCTATTGAAATCCTATTAGCACTCAATACTATAAGATGGTCACGAGCAGTGTTCTTGGCGACAGCCAGCACTAGAAATGACAACTGCACGAGCACTTTTCCGTTTATATCGGAAATGTGAGCCGAGCGATAGTTAAACCGATCAATATCAAATACGACGTCTTAATCCTTTAGTGACGATACCACCCAAAATCGGCCTCCTTAGTGGTCTTGGGAAATGCCAATATGCAGCCAAAGAGAAGACTAAATTTGAAAATTTACAACTGGAATGACTGGCTCGGTCCAATGGTAAATTTTCAAAAATAGTCTTCTCTTGGCCAGCAAATGGACGTTCAAAAAGCAAATATGTTAATTTTCAGGAACAAATTTTGTCAGTAAAGCATTAAACCAATAAACTCTGGAAATGTTCTATAAAATGGTTCAGAATAAATTTAAGGATGATTCCTGTCAAATTTAATTAAAATCAGCAGAGTTGTTCTTGAGCAGAAGTCATTTGAAGCTTCCCATCCTTTTCCTTTTCTTGGAGTTTTGGCAGGAAAATAATCAGTTTCTTTTACAAAAGCGAATGTGTAAAATATGACATTGCAATACCTATTAATACATATATAAAGCAGTTTTCGTCATCAAAATTCATCAAATTAAAAATCCTCCAATATAGCCGCCAAGCGCTAAATTGTCATTGATCCATGGCGATTGTTTTTTTTACCTTACCTTACATTCCCACCAAAATTTAATGGCCCTTAGTCCTGAATCATATCTGTCAAATTTAGGCTCGATCCTGTTAGTGGATTTGGAGACATTGCTTTTGTGAAAACTAGGTAATACAAGATGACCAAACAAATTTGGTTTGGACATTGACACACTGTCCTAGAGGATGTTTCTTGAGTTTCAAATAAATCGGCCAAGCGGTTTCGGAGATTTGTGTAGGCAAAATCCAAGATGGCCATAGGATCCAGTTCCAGCCAAATTTGGTCAAGTCATTGAGAAGTCCTTTGCCTGCCAGGTGACAGATAGTCGACATGGCATTAGCTCACGTGGCCTTTAAGGCCAAGTGAGCTAATACATATAACAGCATTTGGTCATGTGACGTTACTGAGTGATAATAATGTTATTACCTTTCTCCTCTTTAGCTTCTCCACCTGCTCTTTCACTTCCTTCAGCTCTCTCTCCAGCCCCTCTATGCGTGCACAACAGGAGTGGCAAGAACTGCTGCTGCCTGCTGCTGCATTAATATGCCACTGCTCTCTTTCAAAGAGCACATCATTTGCAGAGCACATTACATCAGATGTGGTGCCGTTACCAGGCTCAGCAAATAACTCTATTCTGGACATGCTGGATGATCGCTGTGTGTCTGGATTTGCCTGGCTTGTGTAGTATGGCATCAATGGTTGGTAGGTGTTGCTTGAATGCGGATTGTATTGGGGAATTTGTGTCTGTTGGTGTGGTGTGGCTGGTGTCTGATGTTGTGGTGTGGCTGGTGTCTGATGTTGTGGTGTGGCTTGTGTCTGATGGCGTGGTGTGGCTGGTGTCTGATGTTGTGGTGTGGCTGGTGTCTGATGTTGTGGTGTGGCTGGTGTCTGATGTTGTGGTGTCTGATGTTGTGGTGTGGCTGGTGTCTGATGGTGTGATGTGGCTGGTGTCTGATGTTGTGGTGTGGCTGGTGTCTGATGGTGTGGTGTGGCTGGTGTCTGATGGTGTGGTGTGGCTGGTGTCTGATGTTGTGGTGTGGCTGGTGTCTGATGTTGTAGTGTGGCTGGTGTCTGATGTTGTAGTGTGGCTGGTGTCTGATGTAGTGTGGCTGGTGTCTGATGGTGTGGTGGGGCTGGTGTCTGATGGTGTGGTGGGGCTGGTGTCTGATGTTGTAGT
This sequence comes from Chaetoderma sp. LZ-2023a, assembly GCA_034401795.1. Classification (NCBI taxonomy): domain Eukaryota; kingdom Metazoa; phylum Mollusca; class Caudofoveata; order Chaetodermatida; family Chaetodermatidae; genus Chaetoderma; species Chaetoderma sp. LZ-2023a. The sequence continues at coordinate 1,931 of JAVVLW010005011.1, forward strand.
GGGGCTGGTGTCTGATGTTGTGGTGGAGCTAGTGTCTGTTGGTGTGGTGTGGCTTGTGTCTGATGCTGTAGTGTGGCTGTTGTCTGATGTTGTGGTGTGGCTGTTGTCTGATGTTGTGGTGTGGCTGGTGTCTGATGTTGTGGTGGGGCTGGTGTGTGATGTTGTGGTGGGGCTGGTGTCTGATGTAGTGTGGCTGGTGTCTGATGGTGTGGTGTGGCTGGTGTCTGATGTTGCAGTGGGGCTGGTGTCTGATGTTGTGGTGGAGCTAGTGTCTGTTGGTGTGGTGTGGCTTGTGTCTGATGCTGTGGTGTGGCTGTTGTCTGATGTTGTGGTGTGGCTGTTGTCTGATGTTGTGGTGTGGCTGGTGTCTGATGTTGTGGTGTGGCTGTTGTCTGATGTTGTGGTGTGGCTGTTGTCTGATGTTGTGGTGTGGCTGGTGTCTGATGTTGTGGTGTGGCTGGTGTCTGATGGTGTGGTGTGGCTGGTGTCTGATGGTGTGGTGTGGCTGGTGTCTGATGTTGTAGTGTGGCTGGTGTCTGATGTTGTAGTGTGGCTGGTGTCTGATGTTGTGGTGGAGCTAGTGTCTGTTGGTGTGGTGTGGCTTGTGTCTGATGCTGTAGTGTGGCTGTTGTCTGATGTTGTGGTGTGGCTGTTGTCTGATGTTGTGGTGTGGCTGGTGTCTGATGTTGTAGTGTGGCTGTTGTCTGATGTTGTGGTGGAGCTAGTGTCTGTTGGTGTGGTGTGGCTTGTGTCTGATGCTGTAGTGTGGCTGTTGTCTGATGTTGTGGTGTGGCTGTTGTCTGATGTTGTGGTGTGGCTGGTGTCTGATGTTGTGGTGGGGCTGGTGTGTGATGTTGTGGTGGGGCTGGTGTGTGATGTTGTGGTGGGGCTGGTGTCTGATGGTGTGGTGTGGCTGGTGTCTGATGTTGTAGTGTGGCTGGTGTCTGATGTTGTAGTGTGGCTGGTGTCTGATGTTGTGGTGGAGCTAGTGTCTGTTGGTGTGGTGTGGCTTGTGTCTGATGCTGTAGTGTGGCTGTTGTCTGATGCTGTAGTGTGGCTGTTGTCTGATGTTGTGGTGTGGCTGTTGTCTGATGTTGTGGTGTGGCTGGTGTCTGATGTTGTGGTGGGACTGGTGTCTGTTGTTGTGGTGGGGTTGGTGTCTGTTGGTGTAGTTTGACTGGTGTCTGATGTTGTGGTGTGACTGGTGGCTGATGCTGTTGGATATGCGAGGCAGCAGGCTGCTGATACGTCCTGAGGCGCAAAATCTCTTTGTACGCGACTGATGCTGAACCCAGTTGAAGCGCATTCACCTCATCTGCCAGAAGTGGAGTGTCATTGTCCAAAGGGTCATCTGTATTGAAAAATTTTAAAATCATTTACTACTGTGCCATGAGAGCCGCTTGTGGGGGGGGGGGGGGGGGACCAAGAATATTGTATGACACAGAAGCCACAAAAAGGACATAGTGAAGGATTCTCTTTTTCAGGACACTATACAGGAATAGTGCTGAATATTTTGAAAATAATTTGACTGGAACCTGTTGCTGCCATAGTCAGCAACAGTTTCCATTAAAATTACATTCAAAATATCCAACAAAATATTCGTTACATCATACAGAATTTGTAGATTCTGGTAGAAAGGCCAGGTTAAATGGTTAATGCCTACTACTGTTACTCGGCGGAGAGGGTCAGATGCGGCGAACCAGCACCCTCAATGGCATCAACCCCAGGAAGCTCAACTGCCACTTTGGCCACAGATGGGACCTTTCTTCGGTCACAATTCATTACCGGGCTACAGGAGAAAGGTCTCTGCGACTTCAGAACAAGTTTATATAACATTCGCTTATCTACAGTACAGTTCAAACAGGTCTGAAATGCGTGCATGATGCGTTGAAGGCCCGTTTCCAAAGCATCAGTTTTAAAAACACAATGCATTCACAACGCATCTAGTTAACTTTTTTGATGCATTTAAAATAATAAATATATCCGTTGAGAACGAGCATTAAATGCGTAAATAAGCAGGTTTGAACTTGTTTGATGTCCCCCAGAGATAGTGCCAAACGCGTCGTTAAAAGCAAAACGGGACAGATGCCAAATTTTAAATGTGTTTAAAAGATTCATATGTGCATTGCGTAATACCCGGCGTACATACCAACTCCACGGCTCCAACTACCCGGGATCCAATCAAACTTAGCGGTACATTACATTTCCTAGAAGGGGCAACGGTAAATATGAGAACGTTTTCCTAAAAAAGACAGCGGGACATAATATTAAAAATCAAAATTATAAATATTACGAAACACAAAATCATGATTCCCGGTTGAGAATTAATGTAACGATGCGCCCCTGAACGCTTTACATCTAGTGCAAGAATAGTAAGCAGTTTCGTTTCGCAATTAACTTTTATAAACATCAAGCGCCCCGAAACATGCCGACTGACGAGATTTGACATAGGTTAATCATAGTGAAAATTGTCCGTAAGCAACTTCATTATCACTTCTACGCATCACCTTTGTTCGCGATGAACAGACAGCGAATAAACACAAAATTATGGATTAAAGATGTCAAAATAAAGCTTATGTGTAACAATGCTCGACTAATGTAGACGCTTTTTTATTAAAACATGCAGATGGTGTGGCACCCCCCTCTACGTAGCAATAACATAGCTAGATGATAAATAGTGCCTTAATAAACCCATGAACGTTAACATTATAAATAGTCGGAGCTAATTTCACTTCAACCAGACATTGTTTGTATTATTAATTTAAAAGTCAAAGTGGGCGTTAAGAGATTGCTTTATTGCTTTTAAAAGCGGCACCGCGAATATGTGTACATTTTGCGTTCCGCCATTGTTGATTGTGAGTCGCTCAGAGACGGGTTAAAATAAATCACGTCATCAATTCGTTATGAATGACAACGAGACACGGGATCAAAATTTTACTACGATAGTAATTTTCATTCATTCATAATGACATCAGATGTCCAGCAAGCCAATCAGATTACGGCTATGCTTTTCTGAGAATCTATGACTGCGCATAATTATCGATTGGCGAGTCGCGTGAGGCATTTCTCATTAGTGGTGAATTTAGGTAGTGAATAAGTAACCGGGTTTATTTTGTTCTGTAAGAATGGAATGTTTACGTTACCAGGCAGCTGTATCGGAACTGATAATGTGACATACTGCCAATTATTCAACATTGAATGAGGCCTCCCACTAAAATCATGACAGGAATTTCGCGAAAATTTACGGTACCATGGCAAATATAATTGCCTAATGTGCGTATGCCCGAGTAATCGCCTAATCGGTTGCCCTTCTTGGTCGACTCGCATAATGTTGTTATACCAGCGCGGCATAATTATGAACGTGTTTCACGTTATCAGATTTCAAACGATTTGTCTAGCCAATATCATAAATGTGTTGTGTAATAAGTTCTGACGCGTTGTCAAACTGTTTCCAACCCAATTGTTTTACTTTCAAACCGCGTAGTTTTACCGTTCACAACGGGAAAGTGTGCATCCATTATTTTAAAATAGACCCGCTATGAACGCGTCATGCACGCATTGCAAACACATTCTATGTTAAGTTAACTCTGAGCTGTACTGTACCAGTTTGTTACTTTGGACATAGCGTAAGATCAATACATTGGTGCCTATGCAGATCCGTTCCCGGTAATTAGGAGTCCCATTTTTGGCCATTTACCATGGGAATCTATGTGAGTACTTTAGACACTAAACTGTGAGGTCTGGTGTCTAGATTCTAGCAGTGACACACTCACACCAATTGTACCCGAGGCAAATGTTCATTGCTCACTGCACAGTGAATGCTTTCATAGTGGGAGAAAATGGTCAGTAGGCATTGGTCTAAATGGCCAAAAACTGTACTTCTAATGAAAGTTACTGGTAACAGATATGCATAGGTTCATGGTACCAATGTTTGCATATAATTGCTACAGGTGGCATTGGATATATTTACAAGACCATTCAGTTAAAAATTAAAGGATGCTATTGCATATGTTGATAACATTCAGATGTGTTGGTGAAAGAGTCTTCATGGACAATACTCACTATCAATATCTTCAATAGCGGAACAGTTGCTCCTCTTTGCAGTTTTCAACACAGTTCTGATCTTCTTACTTTTAGGGTTCCCTTTTAAGAGAGATGGGGAAAAATAATAATAATCAATTAATGAGATTGATCTGCAGTGATCGTTGATAATCGATTAACAGTACTTCAATATAAAGAATTGTTCCACAATAACTAGAATACGCATACTACATATATTCAAGCGTGTGGACTGTCAGGCTACCTGAGCTAATGCACTGAAGTTGTGAAGCTTTTTAATCCAGACGAAACAGCACGATAGAAATTGGGTAAGTGATATGCATAATTTAATATACTCTGCATGCTATTTTTAACTGTGACTAAGCAGCTCAATAAATCGTTTTGTCCCGTAGTAAGTCACAAACGCATATTCTGTGTTGTAGTTTCAAGAGTCTTTCGTACAGTAAAATGAGTCAAGAGTCCATTTTAAACCTAAATGTATTAGTCTCAATGCTGCAGCTTTATTATTTGGAAAATATATATTTTGTGCTGATGATGGCACATTTAATTATCAAGATTTATGTTAGCTACACAAATTATCTGTTTTCATAAGGCTTGACTAGCTGTTTGACTGTTAAAGTTTTGCAGACTACATTTTCCAGGTAGTATAACTCTGAACATGTTGAATATTTTGAAAACAATTTGACTAAAAGTCTCTAACGTACACCTGCTTTTGGGGCCAAAAGGTGGAGACTCTTTAAGACAGGTGACCACCGGCTTTAAAGAGACACCATCTTCTGGCCCCAATAACTATTTACAATAGCAAACTAGAATGTGTAGTCGATGGCCACTTTTTGATGGCCGTTATTATAAGTCAGGCCTGATGTAACAGGTCAGAGCATACTGTAGCCTATATAACAGACCAAACCACTTTTAGCTAACCCACGCCCATTTGTTGCATATCTATAGTGGTGGCAGATTTCACCCTCTAAAAAGATTTTGAGGAAATAATTTAGGGAAATACATATTTGCCCAAATTATTTCCACAAAAGTGTATCACTTAGAGTGCAAGAAACGGCTTCTCAAGACATCTAATTTTCTTAATTTACTGAAAGTATTGAGTTCCCTAAATTTTTTTTACAAATAATGGAGAAATTTGCAAGGGTTTACCACACACCCTCCGAAAAAATTCCCAGAATCGCCACGGATTTGTTGTACTAACAATGGTAATAAACATAAAGTAAGCTTTTCAATGTTTTGAAACCAGTTTGACTGGAAGCTGTTGCTGCAGCAACAACTCACAGTCAAGTTAGTTTCAAAATGTTCAACTCTTGAATATTTTGAAAGTAATTTGCATGGAAGATGTTGTTGCCTAGGGTAGCAACAGTTTTCCGTCAAATTAGTTTTAAAATATTCAAAAGAGCATGTCATAGACCCTAAAGAATTTGCCATCTGTCTTCTAGTATTGTAAAGGTATTATCACTCGTATGTACTTATAATACTATGGATATTTCTAAATTGCCAACAAGAATTAAAGAAGGGCAACCAGATGGTGCCCAGAGCAACTGACATATTTTTAAAATCATATTACATGAAATATTCAACACGATCCACCTGTGAGTGACAGGTGAACAGGCAAAAATAATGTATTTACCATTGCTCTTATCACTGCTGGCTTGAACTCTCCTTTTTTTCACATTCGTCACTTCAGACATGGTTGAAAAAGATAACAGTGCAGTTTATTAATATTTAGTCATCATATCATGCCTAAATGAAAACCAAAAAAAGCTTGCTTACTCCGTTATAACAATTAATATAAACAAGAAACCCAAGGGCTTTGATGCTCAGCTGCCTAACACATGTGCCATTGAGCCAACAAGCTCCGCAGATCAGAGGTATAGATGTCAATGGAGAAATTAAGTTTGTCATGTATTCTTCAGAAACGAGCTCACACTGACCTAGTTTGCATTATGTTTGCTAAATTATGGGCAGGTGTGTTTATGGCCAGAAATAAGTCAATAGTTCAAATATGCTGGCTGAATATCGTACTGTGGGTTCTAATAGGGGAATTGAACTTTGACCTATATTCATCAGAAACTCGGTCAGAGTGACCCACTAAATATGACAATCAGGCATGTGTCTGTCATGACACCAAATTATTACACTATCTTACTCCATATTAGTTCAAACACTTAACAAAAGTTACAAGGGCCATACCCCTGAAATTTGACATGGAATCAATTTCATTTACAAACAATAATGACATTAGATGCCTATAGATATGAACAATTTCACCCAGTTTCATGAAAATAGTCCAAATATGACAAAATAGGCAGACTAAATAGTTTACTTCGGGTGCCAATGGGTGAATTGACCTATGACTTATTTTCTCTTGAAACTAGGTGACGCCGGACCAGGGGTTAAGTTAATCGCTAACAAGGTGTTTAGTATGGTGAATTACAACATTAACCATTTAACACTCATAGCGGCCAAAAACAACCACCACAGTAGTCTTGAGAAATGCAAATTTGCAGACTAAGAGAAGACTATTTTAGAAAATTTACAACTGGAATGATTGGCTCGATAACCGAGCCAATCATTCTAGTCATAAATTTTTTTAAATAGTCTTCTCTTCAGGTCTGCAAATTTACATTTTCTTTGAAAATATTATTTAAAAAATTAATAAATTGAAGGCTTAAATGGTTAATGGCTTTGAGGTCAGATCTCTCGGATCTAGGTATAATGTATCCACTAGACACATTTAATTGTAACTTCAATGTTACAAACAATAGATTATTTAGATCACTAGCTTAAAGTAATTGAATAGGATAATGACCATATTGCCTGAGTACACATGCAGGAATGAGTGGCGAAAGAGGAAGGCCATGAAGGGGGTGAAGTATTATCTGAAAAGGGTGATTCCTCCATAACCTAGAAAATATATTAAGACCTATAGGGCCCGACCATCCCTCTTGTTAACTTACTTCATTCAAGACTCGCAATCTGTAATTACAATTTTTATTTAGTTTTAACTCTTACCCTCTGCCACATTTTCTTCATCGCCTGCAATTCTAATGTTTAGCAGTTCCTCCATTTTCTGTGCCAGAGGGGTTCTTGTTGCTGGAATAGAGTGCAATGGCATGCCACATTATGGGGGACATGACAATAAATAATAATAATAATAATAATAGGCCCAAGGGACCTGTATCGCTCACCTGGAAAATAGGTATTTCAAATATAAAGGCCATTGCCTATAAATAGAATCTCAGACCAGACCAGAATTGAATGAACTATGTAAAAATCCACCAAATAAAACTAGAGCCTACCTAAATATGACACTTCTAGCAAAATATGGTTGAAATATGTCAAGAAGCCAAGTCATGAGGAGATTTTCAAACTTTACAGTAAATTTTGCACAAAATCTAAGATTTTCACCAAAAATATTCACCGATAAAAAATGTGAATAAATGTGAATAGACGTTCTTGAGCTTTCCTCCATGAGATACTTCTAGCCAAATTGTGACAAATTTTTAAGATGTACTAATAAATGTACATTTGTATATATCGCACAGGGTTAATTTTTCATAACAACACAATCTGTTACTATCATATTATTATTCATTATTATTTACTGCTAAATTATTTCCAAAAATCTGTCAAATCATGGACAGGAGGCATAAAGTTAAGATTTCTCTGGTGTTTAAGCAGGGCATTGATTATTTTACCCATCTTAACAATAAATTAAAGCTGGGTCAGGAATTTGTGGCCCAGCAACATTGGTTTGCAATTGGTAGGGTCTCTTGCTGCAGGGTCGGTGTGGGTGCATGGCAGTGCTGTGGCACATTTTGAGACCCCTGGACCGCCAACCTTAAAGCCCCCCCCCCCCCTCCATCAGCACACTCCTGCCGTGCCACTTTTTAGTGCCCCCCCCCCACAACTGCCCCTTACAGTGGGGACCCAGGGGTGGATCATGAGGGGTGGGGGTGATGGCAAACGCCTGCCGCTGCCCTCCACCAACGCCCACCCCCACCCCAAATGCTCATAGTTGATAACTTTTACTATACTAATATAATAATTGGCAAATCTAGAAAGTAAATGGTGTTATCTGTCAGTCAGAATGCAGGAAACGCCTTCACAGTGCATCTAATTTTCAAATTTTTCACCCCTGGACATCTCCACCTCCTAAACCACGTTTCTAGATCCAACCATGATGGGGCCTAATGGTCCTGGTGACTTGAATTCCTAGATCCATCCCTGGCAAACACACTTAGTTTACCTACCTAGTATTAAGTATAGTATACCTATTTGTATATAATAATTATTAACAATGAGGGAATACTTACGCCCAACACCTAAGATTCGAAACTCCCACTCGCCAGTATGTCCTGGATACTTAGCAGTTCCCTCCTCACCAACTTCATATTCATTCCAGCTTTTCGCTGGTGTGATGACGTGTTTCAGATGGTGGATTGACAGTTTATTACCGTCTGTCAACCACTGCATAAGCGCATATTGATTCTGTGGCATTGTGAACAGTGAATTCAAATATAATATCAAGATTTCTACGGATTCTGAATAAATTCTAAAACACAACTTGAAAATGGCGCGGAATACAGATAATTTGTATAAACAATAGCCACGCTGTTGCAGCAATGGCCCCACGCCCTCCGCGGCTAGGCACGTCAGTAATTAAATTTTAAAACGCATACTGTTACACAGAAAGTTCGGCGCATTTAGATGATAGTTTATATTTTTATAAAGTCAGATATCGGTATCGGTTGAACTATGGTTTAATGTTCTGAAAAGTATTAAATTACTTCTGTAACCGGGAGGCGAGCAAGTTAACAGTAAACTTAACGGAATTTCCAGGTCTACTGGACCGCCTATATTACTATAGTCGGGATATCCCTATTTCGCCCTGTATTATTTTTATAATATATACTAGCATCTTTAGCGCTTTGAGGCGCAGTTGAAATACGATTGGTTAATAATCAGCGAATTCCACTGTGGAACCACTCTATTTGAGAAAAAGTGCTTGTGAATATCTTGATATTGAACTATGCGGTACGTGATCGTGATTATAAGCAGGTGAGCGTGGCGAGGACAACAAGGGTTATTCAAATTCAATCTAATTATACCAAAACTAGCTTAAATGCAAACTTTTTGTTTTAATTACACAAGATTTCATAACCAGGTGTGAATCTGTAGTAAAAAATGTCCGCTTTTGAAAAACACTCAAACATGTTGACCGAGTATCCAAAGGAAATTTCGCTTTTATAGTCGGCATTCATTCCTACTATTATACTAACATCTAGGTCAGATTATCTAGTTAACAGATGGAACCTTTTGGAGTGCTGGCTGCTTGGATGTCTTCTCATCATCGTTTCAATCACATCCACCCTACTCCCAAAAATTCTATTAAAATGTGACCTAATTCCGTGGTATTGCGAATTGCCTGTTATAAAATGAAATAACATCTTTTTGGTAAAGGATTAGGGTTGAGCATTGCCAAAACCCAAGAACACTAAACAAATGTGGAATGCATGAGTTATTTCATTTATTGGCGTTTTAGGCATTTAGTATGCTATTCTGTGCATTGCCATGGATGATGGGGTTCGGCGGCCTTGACTTGCCTGACAGTGTGTAAATTTTGATAGGGATTCCAAACTTTATTGCCAGATACTAACAAGATTTTACATAAATTCCCTATGAAACTTATATAAGCAGCAAGAGAATACTTTAAATAATCAACCGATACATATACTTTTTCACTGCTTGGTATGAGTTTGGTGATTGGCCTAAGGAAAGTATAAGTTTTAGCTAAATACCATGGAGTTTGCATGCCCCCATCCTACATAAACAATTACACACAATGTAACATGGATAGTAAGACTTGTGAATTATACAAATGTATAAATGCAAAAGAATGGGTGAGAAAACATGAGAAAAAAGTAATCGTAATCACATTTCCCTGCATGGGAGCTCTCTCAGTGTGGGTACACATTTTGTGGCTTGTCTTCGTACGTTCTCCATTGATTCTATATCACCCTTTTTATAGGGTGCCCATACATACACTCGCAGCATACTCTATTAGCAATCGTACCATAAGAAAATCCCATCAATAAAGAATTGCTAACTGCAAATTGACATGAAAGTCAAGACATGCACATGTCCATCCTTACGCAACCTCAGGAAGCTTTTGAATGGCATGATTGTCACATGCGCAAAGTGAGGGGATGCGCAACTAGAGGGAACAGGGATGCGCAACTAGAGGGAACACAATGATAACGCTGAAGTGTCATCTTAAACAAAATATTGGCTCGTTCGGTTCAGCCCCCCCCCCCCCCACCTCCCATCCACTGGTATAAAACTATTCCCCTAGTACTGTAGGCTGTCATTCAAAATAACGTGATAGTACAATCCATTTTTAGCTAAGACATCCCCATTAGTTGACAAGTAAACAATGATAGTCCAAAAAGACAGTTATACAAAATTCAATTTTTTTATTTGGTAATTTGAGAATGAATATTTACATTGAGAAGAATGGGTTAAGTCCATCTAAGGAAAAACCTATGGGTTTGATGGACCCCTACAAAAATGTACTAGACAGTAACAGGACGAACACTAGGATATATACTGAACCAAAAAAGTTTAGCAACACTGAGAATATTACTGTATAAATGTTATTGAACAAAAACAATAAATTGATTCAAATATATTATTTAATTGATAGGTAATTTTCCAATTTGAACAACAGTCTCTTGTTACTATAATGCTAGCATCGCGCCTTTAACACGGCATCATTCAACGGAAGGGTCCAATTTAAATAATGACACTGAGCTGTCAATACCGGTTGTGACCTCCGCGTGCATTAACCACCGCCGTACATGGCTTTCTCATGCTTCGAATTAAGCACCTGATGTCACGAAGAGGAATCGCATCCCATTCCTGGAGCAGTGCAGCTTCCAGCTCCCGCAGGTTGTGAAGATGTGGATGGTTCTCACGCACCATACGGCCAAGAATGTCCCACACGTGTTCGATAGGAGACAGGTCCGGTGATCGCTCTGGCCAGTCCAACACCGGAACGTTGTTAGCCTCAAGGCAATCACTGGTGACCCTAGCTGAATGAGGACCGGCGTTGTCTTGCTGGAACATAAAGTCTGCATGATGCTGCATAAAAGGGATGACAACAGGGGCGACAACTTCTTCACAGTAATATTGAGCCGTTAAATTTCCGCAAATCACAATAAAATCTGTTTTGCCATTTCCATGGATTCCAGCCCACACCATGACACTGCCGCCACCGAATCTGTCATGCTGAATGATGTTGGCTGCATCATACCGTTCTCCTAAACGTCGCCAAACCCGTTGCCTACCATCCGCCACATCCACACAAAATCTCGACTCATCACTGAACAAAATGTGGCTCCATTGTTGAGCACGCCATCGCTCATGAGCGGAACAGCAACAACTGGACGACAGGCATGCAGTCCAGCATCATGGAGTCTGTTTCGCACAGTTTGTGCATGCACTGTAGTGCCGGTAGCGGTGTGCAAATTACGGGACAGCTGCGGCGCAGTCTCAAACCTGTGATGTCGTGATGACGTCACTAAGTAGCGGTCTTCTCGTGGTGTTGTTGCTCTCGGTCTGCCAGATCGTGGTCAGTCATTAACAAGTCCAGTTTCCTGCTCACATTGACGGAGGCGGGAAATGGTGGAGGCGTGAACATTAAAATGTCGAGCAACAGCGCGAACGCTCTGCCCAGCACGAGTCTTCCCATTGCTTCATGGTGCTGATTTTCGGGTAGCCCTGGGCAGCGGCCCATGTTCGGTAGGGTAAACCTTTAAGCATTTTCTGTTAACATTCGTTATCTGCTTTTGCAATATGGTGAATTTTTGCCTTCGCTACCCGCCAATGTGGGCCAGTGCATGAAAAATGCATTTTCACATGCAATAAGCGTGCGGCCGAGAAATGCAGGAAATGATTTCTTCATGATCAGCGAGACATTACATTGACGAAACATGCCTGCAAATTTGGTTATAAATGGACGCATAGTTTTAATACAACAAACCAAACTTCACTGTTGCTAAACTTTTTTGGCTCAGTATATTTATATATACAGTGGCCATCTTTGATAACTTAGCTTTCATCTGCCTCAAAACTTCTGAAGTGATGAAATTGAAATTTATCAGGTCTTAAGGCATTAAGGGATGTTAACCCTCTTGTTTCATATAGTATTCTTCAATCCAACAGGTCCACATCTGATGGTATAATTGGTACCACATCATGATTCTACTGCTGACATTCACTTAGATGGAAAAATGCAGGAGCGTGAATGGAAGTGTTCAGTGTGTGACAAGGTCTTGTCCACAAAATACAGACTAGCATATCACATTCAGCATATACATAAAGTGTCTGGTGAGTATGTAGTGAATATCATTATCCCCACGCTTTTCGAAGAAAAAGTGGGGATTATGTCCTCCTGTCCGTGTGTGCGTGCGTGTGTCTGTGTGTGTGTGCGCGCCGTCTGCCTGTGACACTATTGATCGTAGTGCTACCCCTCCTACACCGTCGATGATAAAAACTTGAAACTTTGGGCATCATTAGACCTATGGCCAAGGATGTGCATGATGCTTTCAGAATTTTAATATCGCACCCATGGGTCTGGTCGGACAAGGTCAAAGAATCAAATTTGGCAGTAATTATCGCTTGTAGTGCAACTCCTCCCACACCATTTAACATAGAAAAATGAAACTTTGGGGATCATTAGACCTATGATCAGGGATGTGCATGACACTTTTTGAATTTTGATATCCGACGTACTGGAGTGGGCAAAAGTAAAATTTCTCTGAAGGTCATGTTGCACATCATTATGAAGCCGTTGATTAGTAGACACCATTACCACAAATTATTTTGATGTTTGTTCAAAGTGAGGGCAATTGGGCAAGGTCAAATGGGCAAAAGCTGATTGTAGTGTAACTCCTTCTACATAGTTTAACATAGAAACTTGAAACTTTGGGAATCATTAGAACTATGACCACTGATGTGCATGACACTTGAAATTTTGATATCCAACCCAAGGACTAGGCCAGGAGTGGGTAATGGGGTGGGCAAAATTAAAATCTTTCAAAAAGTGGTCATGTCATATATCATTTTGCAGTCCATGATTAGTAGACAACATTGCTAGAAATTATTTTGATGCTGGGCCAAAGTGAGGGCAGTTGGGCAAGGTCAAAAGGTAAAAGTGGGCAAAAGTCGATTGTAGTGTAACTCCTTCTACACCATTTAAGATAGAAACTTGAAACTTTGGGGATCATGGCAAAGGATGTGCATGACACTTTCGGAATTTTAATATCGCACCCAGGGTCTGGTTGGGCAAGGTCAAAGGGTCAAATTTGGCAGTAATTATCGATTGTAGTGCGGGTAGCGTTAGATATCGATCGATACACATTACTGTAATGAGAGCGAGGCTCAGCGAGCGTAGGCATATGTATTCTCAGCATTTGTCTATTTAGTAATGTGTTATATTGGCTAGGTTGTGCCACTTGCGCGGAGATTTCCAAGCATCATGGCGATTTCGTCTCATTGCAATTTCATTGTATACGGCACACGTCTTTATGGACAGTTTATTTATTATTCTTGCACATACATCAATACAAGTAAAAACAAGCAAAACTGATCTCTAATTAGCTTATAGTAACGAGTATAGGATTTCAATTGTCTACAAACGGCAGATAATAATATACGCCCTGCTTTTTTGGGCATAATTGTATATTTATTATTACTTTTCAGTTGACAACGTCAAGAGATATAAGCTATACACAGTTGACCAAAGTTTGCCAATCCCACGCACCACACTTTACAGACGTAAACATTGTAAGAGTGTCTGTAATTCGTCTTCACCACAGTCTTCAATACCAGAGCTGTCACCTCAGTATGTGCCTTCATCCGAGTTATCATACTCTGCAGGAGAATCACCTACTTCAGTGGTTTGTAATGCTTGTGACACAGAGCATGAACATGATTTCGTGCCTTCAGTTGATAACATTACAGATGGGACTGGATATGACCATGGGAATAATTCTTCATCCGATAGTAACACTTGTAATGTTGACCCTGGAAGAAATACATGTATCCTCAATAATCCCTGTGATAGAATTATTCCCGGCAGTGATTCAACATCAAATTCAGAAGAGGCGAACCTGGAACTCATATTACATTCAGGTGATTGTATAGCTGATGTTAGTGAATCAGAAACAAATTCGGATATGGAGGCAAGTGATACAGAAACTAATTCAGATAGCAACTGTTATTTAGATTCTGATTCTGAAACAGATTCTGATACTGGAGAGCACATACCTGCACAATGTGCAGGTACAAATACAATGTCTGAAGGTGACCAAGCATGTTTAGTTTTGCTTTCCTGTTTAATGAAGCATCGTCTTAGTGGACAGGCTTCTGAGGATATACTTCACGCCTTCAATTTAGTGTCTCCAGGGTCTGGAAACTCGGCGAGCACAATAACCCTGGCTAAGTTGAAAGAAACGATGGGTGCCTGTAATGTGAACATTGTGGATTTCTGTAGCACGTGCTACACACTTTTTCCTACCGATGAAACTATCATTAACTGTGCCCTGCCAAATTGCCCTGGACTTCGGTTTAAAGGATCCAGTAACGAACAGTCGCGACGGCAAAGAAAATGTTACTTTGCCTGTCTCAACATAGAAAATCAGCTAAAGGATATTTTAGAGCGTGAAGGTGTTTGGTTAGCCATGCAGCAGTACCGTAGAGGATGTGAGAGTGACACAGATATTTCAGATATATTGAATGGTCAGGTATATAGATCTCTTTGCCAACGTGGAAACTTTCTGAACAATAAGAACAACCTTTCTTTGCTCTTTAATACAGATGGCATACCGCTATACAAATCTTCTAGCATTAGTATTTGGCCGGTTTATCTTGTGGTTAATGAATTGCCACCTGCCATGAGATTCTCCAAACTTAATGTTATACTTTGGGGAATCTGGCAAGCACAGCACAAACCAGTGTTCAGAACATTTTTTCAGCCCTTCGTTCAGCAGATGATTAAGCTTAAGACAGATGGACTGGTCCTAAGGTTAAATAACACAGAAATACTCTGCAAATTAATTGTTATTGCTGGAACACTCGATCTTCAAGCCAAAGCGATCATATTAGAAATGACACACCATAATGGGCAGTTTGGCTGTTTGACTTGTGAAGAGCCAGGAAAGGTGGTTGCACAAGGCAGGGGTCATTGTCGAGTTTATCCATACCGTGCAGAGCCAGCTACAGAAAGATCAACTACAGGTACATGCGCGCGCACACACACACACATCTTGGGAATTGTATACCTGAAGGTTGTTACTGTCGTCGACAGCAATTTAGTGTGGTCTTAATACCTGCACCAGCTGAGAGTGAGATGTTATTGCTTCCTGTAAGCATGATAGCAGGTGTTTATTTTGAAAATGTAGCTGAAAGACAAATTGCTGTCAGTGACAGTAAAAACCTTCAGGTATACAATTCCCAAGATGTACAGTTGTCAGTATTCCTTGCATCCGAGATGCTAGAATTCCTGTCATCTGCCTCTCCATAACATGCATTCAAGAGTCACAGTCTGGCTCAACCATATGTGAACTGAACAGATTAAAGCAGTTAGACCAAGGTGAGCTGTTAATGTGGAAAACACCTTAATGTCACCAAGCATTAGTAGTTTTGATACAGTGCTTGGAAGATTGTCTGTGGTTTATGTGCACATGTAATACTTTGATATGACAGGTAAATGGAAAAATCTCCATCTGGGGTCATTCTGGGATAAGCTAAATTATTTAGAATCTGTTTAGTGGTAGACGATCAGATGCTTACCAACATATTTAATTTGGGCGTCAGCCATCTAACGGTAGCAGGCTTTCAATCTTCCATATACAGAAATCTGATTAGTCAATATAACCAATGGTTCTTCTTTTTTTCGTTCGCTGATCATACCGCCAGTCCTGTAAGTGACTATCGACATGATCATATCCAATGGTCATCTTGGCTTTTACAAAAATTTTCAAATGACTGCTCCCAAACCACCCTGCTGATGTGAACCAAATTTGGATTAGAGGATCCCTAATGTTTCTAGGCATCATTTACCATGTAACTGGTTCTAAATAATTTAGCTTCAAAGGCCATTTTAAATTGCTTGTATGCATCAAATCCTATTAGCCATAATGCTAGGTGAGTGGCATCTTGTTTAAATTTGTAATTTTATTGAGGTTTTAGCTCACCTGGTGCGGCCAAGTGAGCCTCTGTCCGTCACGCTATCTCCCAAACTATTTGGTGGAATTCAACCAAATTTGTTATGTAGGTTACCCATATGATTGCGGATTGTGATCCCCCCTTTTAGAAAAAACCCCATGGATATTATAATTACCTCTGCCCATCCGCCTGTCCGTCCATCACGCTATCTTCTCCCATACGGTTTGGTGGAATTCAACCAAATTTATTATGTGTGTTACCCATATGATTGCAGAATGCGAGCCGACATTTACATTTGACTCCTCCACTTGGAGTGTGGGTTCAAAAGGTCAAATAGACTAAAAACTGTGTCATAATTTCCCCTCCTACGTGGAAACTATATTTCTTTTAGGTTCCCAGACACAAGGCAAGTCAGTAATATATTAATACTATGTCTATCGCTCCATCCTAAAGCCATTAGCTCCACCTCTGATGTACATAGATGTAAATATAAAGAGCGAGTTCTTCAAGTCTGGAGATATCTATGTAATTATCCACACATTTTAAAAAAGTGTCTATTTCGATTTCCTCCAAAAGTGTTTATTAGATTTCAACCAAATTTGCTATAAGTTCCCCATATGATCTCCAATTGTGAGACAACATTTGTATATGGCTCCGCCTCTGGTGGAAGGAGGCAGGGTCAAAGGGTTAGCAAGGTGAAAATGTGGGGAATTTGCGATGGCGTGCCATCGTCTGCACATTCTAGTATTTATTTAAGACGCAGTTAGTAATTCTAACACACCTTGAATTTATCTTCAGGTGTGCTTGAGTGTGCAATGGAAGGAACAGCTCGGTCACCTGTCAGAGGGATGAAAGGCATCTCTTGTCTATTCGGCATGGAATGGTTCGATATTGTATATGGCATGGTGCCAGACTACATGCATAGCACACTCCTGGGCGTAACAAAGAAGATGGTCACCTTGATGTTTACCACACCTTACTCAAAGGAGCCATATTATGTTGGTAGGAGCATAAAAATGATTGATGCACGTTTAATGAGCATGAAGCCCACAGATGAAGTTGCTCGTCTTCCCAGGAAGATGGAGAAGAATATCCAGCATCTGAAAGCAACAGAACTTGAAATGTGGCTTTTGTTTTATGCCATCCCATGTCTGATAGGGATATTGGAGGACAAGTACCTCAACCATTTTGCTCTTCTTGTAGAAGGCGTTTACATACTACTCGGTGATAGTATTAATGTAGATAAACTGAAGAGGGCAGAAGATGTGTTGAAGACCTTCTACAGACAGTTTGCGAGTTTGTACGGTGAAAAGCATTGTACACTTAATCTGCATAACGTATGTCAGCATTTGGTTACATACGTGCGAAAACTAGGACCTTTATGGTCTTGGTCATGCTTTCCCTTTGAGGACATGAACGGAAACCTCCTTAATTACGTACATGGTACCGGAGATGTGTGTCGCCAAATTCTGTGGAGGATGCAAGCTGAGAAACGCTTATCAGTAGATGTAGAGCAGATGTCAAATTCCATCATGAAGAACTTTGTTAAAAAGATGATTAGTGTAGGAAGACATGTGAATGGGAAGGTAACTGCAAATTGTAGAATAGCTGGTGGACTTTCTCGGATTGTGTTGGAGAATGCCATGGAAAAGAAACTGAAAGTGTGTCTTCAATTGAACCCCAAAGAAGATATTGGGAATCTTTTCCAAGCAGCGCGCATAGTTATGAATGAAACAGTTTATTTCAGTGAAAGCTACACACGCCTTAAAAAGCGTGTTGCTCATATTGTATTAGTGATTCTAGATGGCAATGTAAGGATGGCTGTTGTGAAATATTATGTATATCATGAGAAGAGTAACAAATGTGTGGCCGTTATAAACATGATTGAAATGAATATAATCAAACCATTTGTACATCCACTAGTTAACCACCTAATTACTGTGAGTAAGCAAATCCAACCAGAGGAAATAATCATACCAGTGAACTCGGTAAAAGAAAAATTATTGTATTTGTCTGGTAACAAAGTCTGTTGTTGTGTTGCAAGGTTGCCAAACTTACATCATCAATGTTGCTAATTCGTAGCAAAAACAGCTGTACAATATGTCTTTAGTAACGATACCGGTCAATACTGGCCTCCTTAGGGGTCTATGGAAATACGCATTTGCGGACCAAGAGAAGCCTAATTTAGAAAATTTACAACTGGAATGACTGGCCCGATAACCGGGCCATTCAGTCGTTGTAAAATTTCAAAAATAGTCTTCTCTTGGCCTCTAAATGGACATTCAGAGCAAATATTTTAGTTTTCATGAATAAATTTTGTCACTAAAGGGTTAACTACTGGTATCACAGTTTCAAGACAAGTATACAGGAAAGTAATGTTGAACTTTTGAAACTAGCTTGACTGGAACCTGTTGCTGCCATATAGGTAGCAGCATTTCAAAGGCATTAATTAGCTTCAAATAATTCAGCAGACTTACATGTATCATCAACAATCTGTGATATCGGGTCCCCAGGGTTAACAATTGTCATTCTATACTATGGTTAAAATTGTACAAATAAACTTTTTTTTATAAAACGTTTGCACCCAGGAATCTCAGAGCAGATAATAAAATCCCTAAAATCTTACCTTTTTAAGGTCTTTTAACAAAGTCCGAGTTGTCCGGGCTTCCTCAGACTTTAAGTTTTGAAATTAGAATCTATCAAATTGTCAATTTTAAAAGTCCAAGCTATTCCAGGCTTTTCCGTTTTATAAACCCAGGACTTTTTTAAACTAAAGTTTTCAATGCTTTATTTTTAAAAGTCCGGGTTGTCTTGGCTTTTCCGGGTTTATAAAAGCCTGGAAAACCTAGGACAATCCAGGACTTTTGAATGTCCGGGATTGTCCTGGCTTTTCCGGATTCATGCAAGCCTGGACAAACCTGGAATTCCTGGACTTTCATATGTCCGGGATTGTCCAGCCTTTTCCGGGTTATTCAAACCCGGAAATCCTAGGATTTCCGAGGTAGAGAATTTTGTGTTTTTTGCACCCCGGACAATCCTCGGATATCCTAGGAAATCCTAGGATTTCCGGGCTGATGAGTAAAAGGCAGGACAATTTTTCGCATGGGTGTTTCTTCCCCTTAGCCCTTTAATGGTCAAATTTTCTCAAAAAAATTAAAACATTTCCTTATTGAATATCCATTTGCAGACCCAGCGAAGAATATTTTTGAAAATTTACCACTGGAATGACTGGCTCAGGTATCGAACCAGTCATTCCAGTGGTAAATTTTCAAAAAATACTCTTCTCTTGGCCTGCAAATGGACATTTCTCAAGACCACTGTAGATGCCAGTTTTGGCCATCTTGACCATTAAAGGGTTAATGATTTGATAGATTTCTACCAAATTTGGCTGGAAGGGTCCTATGCTGGTAGGCTAATTTTCTAGGTGAAAATCTTAGATATTATGAAAAATTAATTGGAAATTGTCAAATTGCTTCTTTTTCTTTTTTTAACAGATTACATCCAAATTTGGCCAAATGCATCCTATCATTATTGGCTCTGGAGCTCCCATTCAGAATTTTGATTTGTCAATTTTTTGAGTGAAAATCTGAGATTTTGTACATATTTACCGGAATTTGTCAAGTTGATTCTTCTTACCTTTTTTGACCGATTGCAACCAAATTGGGCTGAGGGGATTCTATGGTGATAGGCTGTACAACTTCCATTCATAATTTTGATTCATAAAATTTTTGGGTCAAAACCTTGGATTTTATTGTAAAATTTACCGGAAAATGTCAAAACGCATCTTCATTAGCTACTTAGCAGATTTCAACCAAATCTGATAAGAAGGACCATATTGTTTCAGGCTCCAGAACTCTTCGGAATTTTGATCAACTTTTATCCGTTTTTTGGTGAAAATCTTAAAGAGCCCCGGAAATACAAAAGAAGAAAAAACTGTGATGGAAGTAGTTGAAATAATAAACATTTTACGATATAATATTCTTCCCATAAACCAGTTGTTTTAAATTAATAACGGAAAAACGTGTACTCCTCCTCGCAATCTCGATACGCTTTTGAATCTAATTACGGAAACGCCCTAGGACATTTTAATTACCTCGTGACGTAGACTCCAGAACTCGGGAATTTCCGCACTTAGTCCAGCATCGGTAACAACAATGGCGGAAAGTGGAAGCAGCAGCGATCCGAATCCGTTTCTTCAAAATCTTTGTCAGAAACGTCATCGACACATTTTATCGATGAAGAGGATTTTATTGAGGAAGATGTTGAGGATGCCATTGCTCTAGAACCGTATCGATTCGAGCAAGAATTTGCGATCGATGAATTGGCGCTAGACGAAGATGACCAGGAACTGGTAGAAAATGATTTCGACGGAGATGTCGACCAATGCAGACGAATGAATACAGACTGGTAATTAACGATTTAAAATAAAGTTATACTTTATATAACTATAAAAGTTGAGCCAAATTAAGGTGGTAGTGTAGCCTATATTGTGTATAAAATTTAAATTGAAAACAATTGGGATAATAACTAGATTTCTACGTTGTTATTGGCTGTCAATCATGATGGGGCAAATGATTGATTTGCTACTTCCTCCAAGAAGACAATAGACATGATTTTTCCACGCGTGGGTATGGGGATTGGTGTGGGTCGTTGGGGTGTGTGTGTGTGTGACAAACCATTTTGTGGATGTATGGAAAATAAGGGTGTGGACAACTTCTTATAAGGCAGCCTTTGAACAGGGTAGTGGGGGATGGGGTGGACTGGTGAACTGAGCATGTTAGGTAGGGTACCCATAGCTCCAAGAACTGCACTTTAAGACAATCATACAAGAAATATTTTGAAAGTGATTTGACAGGAGCATGTTGCTGCCATAGGAAGCAACAGCTTCCAGTCAAATTACTTTCAAAATATCTAACAGATTTGTTCTAGCCAAATTCCTTTCAAATGTAGATCAGATTTCTTACATCATGAATAATTTTTCATATTGCAAGTCCAAAGAACCTAAAAGGGTGGATGCTCTTAGCCCTTTCACTGATGAATTACAAATCAGTTGACTGTTTTGAAATTAATTTGACTGGAAACCTATGCTGCTTCGAGTCAAATTAATGTTAAAACATTGAACCCAAATAGCCTTTAGATCATAAAGTAAACCCTTTTCCGGGATTTGTCAGTCACAGGGTTAAGATTTTTCTTTCTGGTTTATCTCTAGGATTTTATATACAAATGTATCTTTACATCTTTGCAGGTGTACATGTACTCAATGTGTGAACCAGGCGGTTCGAGAAGAAAATGCTTGCTGTCAAGAAAAAGATGCCGTTTTGGACAGAATCCAAGAATTCAACAATGAAGATGGTGGCAGTATAACTTGCATCACAGAACATCCTTGGTTCAGGTCATCCTGTCTCGATGTTTGGGTGTTGAGAACAGCATATTATTCGTACCGTGTTAGGGAGCGACATCAAGCTGACACTCAAGGCGATTTATATAGGTAAAGTTGATAACACTAGAAATCGGAGATTGCAGTCCCAATTTCCATTTTTTTTATTCACGCCCAAAGTTGTGGAATCCTAATGTATGGTCACGCCCTTTCTTGTGTTAAAATTTGAGCCAAATCGGACAAGTAGTTTCAGAGATATCTACAGATCAAGAATTTCATATGATCCAGATTCAGGTTCTTTTATCCGGATCATTGCCAAAGTCTGGAAATCCTTTTGCATGGCAAATTTCTTTGCTGTTTAAAAATTGGAGCCAAATTGGATCAGTGTTTTTTAAATACAGCTCCCTGAGGGTAACAAGATCAATCAGATATTATAGGCCCTCACCCTTTCAATCTTTTTCAGATTTTTATGTTGAGAATTTGGTCTGGGTCCAGATCATTGACTGGATGGTGAAAAAGTTGGGAAATCCTATTGTGTGGGAAGCTCCACACATGTGTTACGATTGGATCACCGACTTGTGGATATCCATAGATCCATAATTTGATCCGAATCCAGATTCTGGTTTTTAGATCATGACCAAAATCTAGAAACTCCTCTAGTACAGCAAAACCCTTTGTGTTAATATTTCAACCGAATCAGTGTTTCCAATATATCCATACAAAATTTGATCCATATTCTGGTTTTTAGATCATACTGTTCATGACCAAACCCTGGGTTTCCTCTTATACATCAACACCTTTCCTTGTGTTAAGATTTCAATCGAATCGGGACTGTAGTTTGAGACATAACCAGAATATGCACACACACGATGGTAATAACCTCTCTTACCATTATGGGGTGAAAATAATAATTACATTTTAACCATCTCAATGACAAATCCCTGAAAAAGTAAATTCTTTAAGATATATAGTGCTTATATTCTAGCTCATATTCTATCAAATATTTTGAAATTACTATGATTGGATGAGGACATGGTCATCCAATGCTGCCTTAGTCCAATCATATTAATTCCAAAATATTCATTAGCTTTCCTGTTTGTTTGCCCTGAGTTTGAGATACAGGGAATTATTTCTGTGAATGGGTTAAGATGGGATGGGAAGAAGACACTAAAACACGTAAAACTAGTGAACACCAATACTATAATAAGCTATATCAAATTTCATCATAGTTTGGTAGCTCCAAGTAAGTAGGTGCTAACTTTACCCAGACATCTATAGAGGAATACCTTTGCCAAGACCTCTGTATGGATACACCTTTGCCAAGACCTCTGTATGGGAATACCTTTGACAAGACCTCTGTATGGGAATACCTTTGACAAGACCTCTGTATGGGAATACCTTTGACAAGACCTCTGTATGGGAATACCTTTGACAAGACCTCTGTAGAGGAATACCTTTGCCAAGACCTCTGTATGGGAATACCTTTGACAAGACCTCTGTATGGGAATACCTTTGACAAGACCTCTGTATGGGAATACCTTTGACAAGACCTCTGTATGGGAATACCTTTGACAAGACCTCTGTAGAGGAATACCTTTGCCAAGACCTCTGTATGGGAATACCTTTGACAAGACCTCTGTATGGGAATACCTTTGACAAGACCTCTGTATGGGAATACCTTTGACAAGACCTCTGTAGGGGAATACCTTTGACAAGACCTCTGTAGGGGAATACCTTTGACAAGACCTCTGTATGGGAATACCTTTGACAAGACCTCTGTATGGGAATACCTTTGACAAGACCTCTGTAGAGGAATACCTTTGCCAAGACCTCTGTATGGGAATACCTTTGACAAGACCTCTGTATGGGAATACCTTTGACAAGACCTCTGTATGGGAATACCTTTGACAAGACCTCTGTATGGGAATACCTTTGACAAGACCTCTGTATGGGAATACCTTTGACAAGACCTCTGTAGAGGAATACCTTTGCCAAGACCTCTGTATGGGAATACCTTTGACAAGACCTCTGTATGGGAATACCTTTGACAAGACCTCTGTAGGGGAATACCTTTGACAAGACCTCTGTAGGGGAATACCTTTGACAAGACCTCTGTAGGGGAATACCTTTGACAAGACCTCTGTATGGGGAATACCTTTGACAAGACCTCTGTATGGGAATACCTTTGACAAGACCTCTGTATGGGAATACCTTTGACAAGACCTCTGTATGGGAATACCTTTGACAAGACCTCTGTATGGGGAATACCTTTGACAAGACCTGTATGGGAATACCTTTGACAAGACCTGTATGGGAATACCTTTGACAAGACCTCTGTATGGGAATACCTTTGACAAGACCTCTGTAGGGGAATACCTTTGACAAGACCTGTATGGGAATACCTTTGACAAGACCTCTGTATGGGAATACCTTTGACAAGACCTCTGTATGGGAATACCTTTGACAAGACCTCTGTATGGGAATACCTTTGACAAGACCTCTGTATGGGAATACCTTTGACAAGACCTCTGTAGAGGAATACCTTTGACAAGACCTCTGTATGGGAATACCTTTGACAAGACCTCTGTAGAGGAATACCTTTGACAAGACCTCTGTATGGGAATACCTTTGACAAGACCTCTGTAAGGAATACAAATTCAATGGTTTAAAGGGTTAAGACATTCTGCTAACAAAGTTAAGTTCTTAGTTTTGATAACATATATGTATTAATAATTGTAAGAAAATAATTGTAACACAAACTTTCACAGACAATGTCTTGAGCATTTAAAACTACCGTAACCTTTTAATGGTCAAATTTATTCAAGAAAATCAAAATATTTGCTCAATCAATGTCCATTTGCAGGCCAAGAGGATTATTTCTGAAAATTTACCACTGGAATGACTGGCTTAGTTATCGAGCCAAGCATTCCAGTGATAAAAAAAAGAAAGTCTCTTGGCCTGCAAATGGACAGTCCTGAAGACTACTGCAGAGGCCGGTTTTGGCCGGCCTGGCCATTAGAGGGTTAAATGCAACTGTATTCATAATGGAAATATATATATATATTTTTACAGTAATTTGTCGACGGCAGCAACAAGCTCCTGTCAAATTATTATCTAAATATTTAACAGCTTATCTGTATAAGACTGTCTTGAAATGGGATTTTGGGTTAGCCCTTTCACGATATCCGAGCCAGTCATTAGTGGTAAATTTTCACAAATATTTTTTTGGTCTGCAAATGGATATTCAATAAACAGATTCTTGACCAAATTTAGCCAGTAAAGGGTTAAGAGATAAGTATCATTGCTTTGAAAATGGGACCATGGGATATCAACAAGACTTTAGATAGCGAAATATTTTAGGGATTCACGACTCAGCCTGTTGTCTAACTACATCTACACCGAATGTGGCACAGTAGTAGGTTTGCTGCGTCCAATATAGGCGCGAAGTTAACAATTTGAACTGTAAATTCTCAATAAATTACAAGGTGTTAAATATGTAAGCTGTTAAATGTTTAGAAATTCATTCAGATGATAATTGCTGCTGGCATAGGCAGCAATAATGGCATAAACATTAGTTTCTAAATATTCAACAAAATATTTCTTAGACAAACGCACTTCAGCAACTTGGAACAATATGACCCAAAAATTACTTTTTATGGCAATAAAGATAACAGACATGGAAGTCATTACCCCAAACATAGAATGTATTTTATCTGGTCTTTTAAGTCTTTTAGACTTTGAGGATATGTAAATCTAAAAATTACATCATCCAAATTAATTTTTAAAGACACAATAGGACAACATGCCTCTGTAGTTACCCTTTCACTGATGAATTCCCTTATCTCATTTTCAGTGCTACAATGCAGGAAAACTTAATATTCTGAAATTAATTTGACTGGAAGACGTTGCTGGCCTAGGCAGCAATGTCCAGTCAAATTAGTTTCAAAATATTCAACAGATTAAGAATATTTTTTTCAGGGATTTGTCGGTGAAAGGGTTAAATCAGTGTTGAATGTATTTGCTAAATATACAGATAGTTTATGCAGAATGATTAAACATATTATACTATATATTTATTACAGGAAGTATCGGTATATCACATATCACCAGATGACACGGTTTTGCTGGGGAAGGATAATCGTGTCACTTTACCGGCATGCACTTATAGAGTTATTCGCGAGGCATTTCCAGATGCAGATGGAGAGTACACTGGATTTAGATATCCAGACATAAACTAGTAACAGTGGATGGATGGATTTATTACTCTAGCCAAAAGGGATAGTGTAACCACATGTGTAACCATATGTTAGAATGATGGGTAGGAGATAAGACCCAGGAAAGTGGTGAGTCACATCTGGAGAAGTGGAAACAGTGCACTTCTTTTCACTTTACAAATTGATATGGCGCTATCTGGCCCAAATTGTCTAATGACAGTCGAGTTTGGAGGAGTGATTATATTTCACCCTTTGACAGTCGAAAGGTAGGCTTAGATGAACATTGTGTCACCAAGAACTTTCAGTTGCAATGCGCACACATGTACATGTTAAAAAATATCTTTACAGATATTTAACTGTCTCACTGCTGCAAGCCACCCGATGGCTCTGCATTTATTGAAAATTTTGAAAACAATTAGCCTCCGACAATTGTCAGTCAAACAGTTTTTAAAATATTCAGCCGTTTCAGGATTATACCACCTGGCAAATGGTGTCTGCATAAATTAGGCACTCAGACAGTTAATATATACATTTGCATGGCAAGAGAAGACGATTTCTTTCAACTTTACCTCTGGAATGATCAAGTGGTAAAGTTAAGCAAATCCTGTTCTCTTGTCCCGCAAATGGAAATTCCTAGAGAATGTTATAAAGGTTGGTCGGCATGACCACTATAGTGTTAACTTGACATAAAAGAGTATAAGCAACTTATCTGAGGATTTTTGAACAAATTCCCTCTTCAGTTGATAGTGATTAGCCCTTTGATCACCATGATTGGCTAAGAAAAATCCAAATATGTCATTATTCAATGTATATTTGCAGGCAAAGGCAAGACAATTTTTGAAAATTTTCCACCGGAATGAATGACTCGGTTGATGAGGCAGTCATTCCAGTAAAAAAAAATTTCAAAAATAGTCTTCTGGCAACATGCAAATGTACATTCAATAATGACATATTCCTCAATCATAATATGCCTCATTGTTTTCTATATCTAGAAACTATCTGCTTCACTGCTTCCAATTTCTCAGGTTTTTCAATAGTAGAACTAAGGGGAGGTGGTATATAAATCAACTGAGACAGCTCGATCCTGATGTTATGAGTAGAGAGTCGTTCAACTTCTGTTAGCAGCTTGTCAATATAATCTGAAAATATCAATAAAGAGGAGATAATGCTTTGCTACATAAATTGGTCGGCTATAGTCCAGAAAAATGTATTTCTGAAACATTTCACTGGTATGACTGACTCTTTAAGAGGCATTTATACCAGAGAAAAGTTGTCAAAAATAAAGTTTCTTTTCTAATAACTGGCTGCATTAAAATTGCAAGAGTTAATGCTCTTGGTTAATGGCAGCAGTGAAATCTGAAATCATAAACAAAATATTTAACATATCATAAATTCTACTAAATCATTCACATTTACACACTCTAATGTAAACATAATTAACCCGTTCCTAATTAGTTTCTTGTATCTCAATTTCAAGGCAACCATACAGTTGCCACTTTTTTGAAAATAATTTGACTGATAATTAATATAATAGATGTTTTTTCAAATGGGGGGATTTGTCAATGAAAGGCGTAAACATCTATAATGAGCAAATAATTTCTTAAGAATATTATTGAATCAATATCTAAGATGTAAATATTATGTTTTTGCTATGAAACAATACATTTAATATAAAGAATATAGTTTTGAGATTCATTAGCTTGCTTTTATGTATGTTGCAAGACTTTTATGTATGTTACAAGACAATTCCAGCTTCTTTTCATTCACATTTTGCCCCTTAATAGCCTACTCAGTTGGAAATGCATACATATGTATCCTTAGCCCTTAGCACCATGATGTCTGAAGTCCACATTCCTAAGCCATAGTACTCACTCCTAATATACAGTTTTAAAAATGTGCTGAAATCTGCTTCTGTTCCAACCATCACTAGCATTGGAATTTCAGCATCTTTCAATAGTTTGACTATCGCTATATAAAAAGAAGCAGACGATAGCGTGTAGTCTTACCATATGTTGATTCCTCTTTACAAGCCCTAACAACGTATCCACCACGCTTCACCTTTGGATATTTTAGCTTATATACAATGTCACCAGATGCTGTTCTTGCGGCATCTCGATCTGAGTTTTCGTTAAAATGCAGCGCTGCTAAGCGTAACCTAAAAAATACAATTCGAACATGTTATCCAGAGAGTAAGTATTGAATGTAAAAGCATCATACAGGAGATTGTTTTCTGGCGCATGAGTTTGGAATGCCTGTATGTGGACTGACTTCAGATTTCGATTACGATTCAGATCTCATGTGTACCTATCATGGCTATGTAGAGTTAGTCAGAGTTTGATTATTTGACTATGTTTAAGGGGCATGTTTCCAGCACCCATCTTTCCTTCTTATCTACTTGTCTGATTTGGCTCAAATTTGTACACAAGATGATCGCTGTGGGTGGCAAAACTAGGAGGGTGTCTGTATGCAATAAATGATTGCATTATCGGATGTATCGGTTATAGTTACTTTAGAATAAATGTAATGGTGAGCATTCAATACTCTTGATAGATACATGTAGAATTATATCAACAGGCAAGCTTCATGGCTGCAATACCATCAGTTCACATATATGGTGGTATAGCGGTATTGAGAATATTTAACTATACCTTCAGTACTGGCCTGCAAACGAATATGCATACATCTTGGGCGTAAACTGGTTCACAAGACTATGAAACACCTCCAGACCGTACGTTTGATAATGGTGTGACAATTTCTTTATATCCCGCAGAAGAATGGGTTTGGCCAGGATTTTCTCCAACTTCAGAGCAGGCACTGAATCTAGAACTTGACATAATTTGTTTATTAATGCAGTAAACAACTCATGAATAATTAACCTTTCACGGATGAATTCACTTGATTTTCAACACAACCATACAAGAAAACAGTTAAATATTTTGGACTTAATTTGACTGAAAGCCGTTGCTGTCTTAGGCATCAATATGGCTGCCAATCAAATTGAATTCAAAATATTCGACAGAAAACATTTTATATCGTAAAGAATTTACCTTTTTAGGGCTTTATCGGTGAAATGGTTAAGATATGTTCCTAATCCCCACTTTCGCAATCGCAAAATTGCATATTAGCCCTTCACCAATGAAAACCAGAATTCAGAGGTTCAAGATATTGCGAAATGTGTTCTATTGAATATTCTGAAACTAATTTGCCGTAGGCAGCAACGTCCTCCAGTCAAATTATTATCAAAATATTCAACAGACAGTTGATATAGCTACACAAAAATTGTGCTATCAGCAATCCATCGGTGAACGGGTTAAAGTGGGTGATCATTAGAAAAGAGCTGCACTCTTGCCAGGCGAGACATTATTTATTGTGATGAATGTCTATTATTAGGATACTGCATGCCTTTAGTGAATATTCACTCACTTTCGACCACTAGAAACGGGCTTGACCGTTATATTTATAGATAGAATATTGACGTCAGAGTGGTAAGGGTTAACGATGGCCTTACTTCTAAGAGTTTATCCTTACTTTTTCCTACATGCCAAACATCATAACGGTGATCAACAGTGGCTTTGTTTTCTCTTAACCACTTGGCGATTGATACGTGACTATCCGTCACCAACACGGCCAGGTTCAACCCCATTTCCTCAAGGAAAGCCAGACACCGCTTCAAGCCATCCAACTCCATATGAAAACTGGATTTGACTTCATTGCTCTGATAAAAAATAAGGTGGTTGCTCTTTAATCATTTGACCCCTGATCTCTCTCTCTCTCTCTCCCTCCCTCCCTCCCTCCCTCTCTCTCTCTCTCTCTATCTCTCTCTCTCTCTCTATCTCTCTCTCTCTCTATCTCTCTCTCTCTCTCTCTCTCTCTCTCTCTCTCTCTCTCTCTCCCTCCCTCCCTCCCTCCCTCCCTCCCTCCCTCCCTCCCTCTCTCTCTCTCTCTCTCTGCCAGAATCTCAACATTAACACTTTATTGGTTACATGGCCGAGAGAGGGTGAAAGCTACTACCTTTTTAAATAGCCAGGTAAATAGCAAATCTTTCCATTGCTTTTGTTAGCCAACAGCAACAATTTCGAGTAACGCTGTCTCAAACATGTATAGTGTTTCTTATAGGCTGCTTAAATATTACAATTTTGAGTTTAGAGCAAAGAGGTTTACTCCTTTAAGACTTACAGACTAGAAGTGAGAGATTCTTACAATATAAGCAATATTCTGTTGGTAATAGTTTCCAGTTAAATTAGTTTTAAAAATTTCAACATCTATCCTGTCCTGAGATCCTGCAATTTTAATGGTTAAATAGCTATTCGAATATGTAATCATTGCTGGTAGTACATGCTCACATTAACGAAAAATTGGGACGTTGAGATTTGTTTTAGGAAGACTTTGTGGTGACTTCATCAGCACAAATCGGTAGTGATGTAAGAGGTAGTTAATTTCTCTTAATGATGTTTGTTGTGTATGAAGCCAATCAGTCTATAGACAGTAAAATGTGTTACTACAGAGTACAGACACTGATGTAAGAAAATACAAACCTACCTGTACCAGCTGGATAGCAAGGATTTTACTCTCCTTCAAATCCTGTACAGTGTAACACCCAAACTTCGCACAAGGCCAGGACTGTCACATCTGCCATCGCCACCAGTAATCAGTGAGCCATCGGTTTCTTTGATTTTCTGTATTAGCTCAGTTTGATGTTGTTGCCAGACATTATGAATTGATGGCTGCAGGAACTTCCGTTGATGGTTGTGGAATGTCCGAGTAGTGATCATGTTTAAATTCATAATGTCACACATTCGTAATGCCTTGGAACAGGAGGATCCAGAAAAAAGTATAGCCGCAGATATCGATAAATTTCCAGCCGGATACTTCCCAATGAAGGCTGACTACACCATTTTCTGCAGGAAAAATAACCAACAATGTATTATGCACAAATGTAAACAAGAAAACAGACTGCCATACTTTATTAATATCACTGATAAGGTATGTTCTTTGCAATAGAAAACTTAATGGGTTTAATAGTTTGAAATTAATTTGACTGGAAACCGTTGTTTCTTAAAGCGGGCTTGGCTTCCAGTCAAATTAATTTCAAAGTGTTCAAGAGTTTTCCTGTATGATTGCCTTGAAAGTAAGAAATATGATATAGGAAATTCATTGGCGAAAGGATAGCTTTGCAGACAGTTAAGTGATGCATGGTTTTCATTCTGTTGAGGTAAAAAACTTACCCTCTTCCTTTCCCTTTTTTCATATGCTCCTCCTGACTTTCGCTTCTTCACCGGTGTCTCCTCGCTCTCAGGCGGTGGCTTGGTCACCTAAGTAAAATAATGTTTTATTTATACAATAGAATGAGTTATATATTTGCATAGACCATCAGGCCTTCCCTCACCCACTCTCCATTATCAGAGTTGATCAGTGGAGCCTAATGTAAACATCGTCTCACAAACCACAATCATATGATTAACTCACATATATCAAATTTGGTTGAATTCCATCAACTCTGACAGACACCCCTACAGAACCTCTACCCCAGGGGTGGAGACTAATGTAAATATGTCACGCAATCCGCAATCATATACATAACAAATTTGGTTGAATTCGGACAAATGTTTTCAGAGGAATAGCCAGATGGAGGCGATTGTATTTGCCTTTATAACCCTTATAATGGACATGGAATAAGTAAATATTTATATATTCTTGACCAAATTTAGCAAATAAAGCAAAGGGTTAAATGTGTGGGGATTAATATTATTATTATTATTATTATTATTATTATTATTATTATTATTATTATTAACATTATTATTATTATTATTATTATTAACATTATTATTACGTATTATTATTATTATTATTATTATTATTATTATTATTATTATTAACATTATTATTATTATTATTATTATTATTATTATTATTACTTATTTATTATTATTATTATTATTATTATTATTATTATTATTATTATTATTATTATTATTATTATTATTATTATTATTATTAACATTATTATTACTTATTATTATTATTATTATTATTATTATTATTATTATTATTATTATTAACATTATTATTACTTATTATTATTATTATTATTATTATTATTATTATTATTATTACTTATTTATTATTATTATTATTATTATTATTATTATTATTATTAACATTATTATTACTTATTTATTATTATTACTTATTTATTATTATTACTTATTTATTATTATTACTTATTTATTATTATTAATTTATTAAAATTAAATATTATTAGTAATATTATTATTATTATTATTAACTTTAATTACCGTTTCCTTCTTTGGGAAGATGGATGGAACTGCATCTTCTTTCAGCCTCATGGTTACTTTGATTCCCATCTCCTTCTTCAGTAGACACGATTGAAGAAAGCAGGCCTCGAAATGTTTACCGCAAATAATGGGGTTCTTACTACCTATGTTTCCAGGACCGAGAAATTCTGCGCGAGTGATTTGAACACGCTTTGTCCAGATTGATGATAATTTAATATCTTTAGGCCACGTAAACATACCATAGCCCTCAGCTGATAATGTTCCACATCCTCAAACAACACATCGGCTACCGATAATCCGCGATTTACTTGACGTACTCGGCTTTTCTTGCTTAGAAATTTGCTCTAAATTACGTTCCGCCATCTTGGTATTTACGTTGGTAGCGTTCTGTAGGCTACGTCGCTGCCGGAAATACCCGAGCATTGCCGTTCTAACGAAGAGGAGGATTACGGCTAACCGTCGAGCTCGATATTGATTTTTATTTCGTTAATACAAAATATACGCAAAACTTTTGTCGACTATTTTTTGCTTATTCTTGTTCAAATAGTATACACTGGGCGACATATGTATAGTTTTAAGTATATTTATTGCATTTCTGGGGCCCTTTACATTTTTTGAAAAATTGATAGGAAATTGTCAAAACGTATCTCCATAGCTCCTTGGTGGATATTTAGCCAAATTTGGCTGGAAAGATCTTACAGTTGTAGGCTCTAGAACTTCTAATTTTGAGTTGGTCGATTTTGTGTCAACTATCTTGGAATTTATGAAATATTTCTGAAACCATTTAAAATGCTACTGGTCTTTAATTACTGGCCCAATTTCAACGAAACTATGGTGGTAGGCTTTAACATATCAGACGAGAATTTTGATTGGTCAATCTCTTTTGCTGGTCTTGGATTTTCCAAAACTTATCCATCATATCTATTTAAATGCAAATGTTTGAAATGCTAATGGTCCAGGTGAGTGTCGCAGGCCCTTGTGCCTATTGTTCTTAAATCCATACTAAAACTAGAAGCTATCATGAAATCACAAGATAAAATTAACACTTTAACACTCAAATTTATTCAAGAAAATTTAAATTTTCTCATAGAAAATGTCCATTTGCAGATCAAAAGAAGACTATTAAAAAAAATTTACAACTGGAATGACTGGCTCGGTTATCAAGCCAGTCATTCCAGTGGTAATTAAAAAAAATAGTCTTCTTTTGGTCTGCAAATGGACATTTCTCAAGCCCACTGCAGAAGCTGTTTTTGGCTGATATGAGTGTTACAGGGTTAACAGGGCCTCATGCTAGAGTATATAAGTATTCTTGCGCAAAAACCTGTAAAACCAATAATCATAAACAAGAATTTCAGGCTTCCCATGGGACCCACTGCATCACAATTTATGTGATATATCTCATAATACCAGAGTTTATGAAATCTTGTATTTTTATTTCCGCAGACTTTATTTATATATCTACATGATTGATTAGCGTGTCGTCATTATTCATCCACGTTCAGCTGTAGCATGCCGACTGTTTTATACAGTATGCGTGGAGCTGATACGCGGATTTCGTGACTCAGTACTCGGTATGCTTAAAATTTACAAACTCGACCAAGAAAACCAAGCCCACAAGAACAAGATGTCCACAGGAGGCTCATCACATGATAACCAAAAACGGTTCTGGCGCAGCGACGTGCTGGGAGGCGTCAGTACAAACAGCCACATAGTGACAATAGGTAAGCATATGCAGCGACATCCAGAGAGGCATCAGTACAAACAGTTACATAGTGAGTGACAATAGGTAAGCATATGCAGCGACATCCAGAGAGGCGTCAGTACAAACAGCGACATAGTGACAATAGGTAAGCATATGCAGCAACATCCAGAGAGGCGTCAGTACAAACAGTCACATAGTGACAATAGGTAAGCATATGCAGCGACATCCAGAGAGGCGTCAGTACAAACAGACACATAGTGACAATAGGTAAGCATATGCAGCGACATCCAGAGAGGTGGCAGTACAAACAGTCATAGTGACAATAGGTAAGCATATGCAGCGACATCCAGAGAGGCGTCAGTACAAACTGCCGCATATTAACTATTGGTAAAGATACACAGCGTCATCCCGAGAGGCGTCGTCGGAACATGCATAATAAGAAACCTATTTCAAGGCCTTGAAAAGTATGGAAAATTCAACATTTTCTACTAGGGCCATCCCTAAATACTAGGGCCATCCCTAAATAATAGTTTGATTGTCCTCGCCCGACCAGCTACGCGACTCCTCTCCTAAGCTCGGCATCATATACGTAAGGCTGTCGCTAATTGGT
This sequence comes from Chaetoderma sp. LZ-2023a, assembly GCA_034401795.1. Classification (NCBI taxonomy): domain Eukaryota; kingdom Metazoa; phylum Mollusca; class Caudofoveata; order Chaetodermatida; family Chaetodermatidae; genus Chaetoderma; species Chaetoderma sp. LZ-2023a. The sequence goes on from JAVVLW010005011.1 coordinate 36,429, forward strand.
TAAATACTAACAACTAAACCAATAAAAATCTTTGCTATATTATTTTATAATATATACACGTATCAGCCGTTTTCAGACTGGTTCCTCGCTCACGGCTGGAAATATGATTGTGTAATTTTTGGCGTATATTTTGAGATCGTTATATTATTTCGAGTTGATTACCAAGTCTATTGTCAATTAAACGTGCTTCTAAACAGATAATATATTGCTATATGGTTCCCAATTCATATCTACTACCGCGTTCAATGTCGCTACCATAAACCAGTCTGAAGAACATACCGCAGCGATATGCAGGTAATTTTTGTTTTAGATACAGATCTGCGATCTGTGGCAATTGTACTATTCTACCATACAAACAAACCTGTTTCCCGCTGAATTATTTTAATATATGTTTGAAATCATACTACTCTATCCTGCAAATGGCAAAACAGTGTATAACTAGTCTATCATGATACAAACAACAAAGCATAATTGCTGTCATATCCACATTATTGTGGACTTTTATTATAATCATCATTAATATATAGATTTTAGTTTCAAGTTTACAACAATTTATTATTAAAGCTTAGAAATGGGCAAACATATGCTTAGTTGAGTTTATTATATAGTATTGTTTCCTGCGCCCCTCCAAACACCATATCTTAACAAATTCACAGTGCGTAACAAATATTGTAATTGCTACACAAAATTTGGCAGTTGCTACACAAGTTTCAATTTGCATATCAATGTCTGCTATGCAAAAATCTTACATTATGCCCTGTACTTCAGTATTATATATATTATTAAGTAGTTTATGTATTTAATTCATATCTGCCTATGTCTCCGGTATGATAATGTTGGCAACTTTAACACTCGAAGTCTTTTCGTTTCCTTTTAGTTCTCCCCTTCAAGGCTGGGGGTGGGGGTGGTGGATGTTGCTGATATTTCATTTGATTACTCACATTTTAACAGTTGATTTACATTCTACATCAATCAAGGCTGTACCTGAATACAATATTTTGGTGCAATTGTAATTCAGTCGTTGATCTTTATTACTTTAGTAGGGGCAATCCCCTTTTATAGGTTGCTTAGCAGGGCATCATTTTTTAGGCAAGCTATTACTCTCACTCTGGCAGCTTGCCAACCATAACTTTAATCCAAGGACAGCAGTTAATAGCTCACCTTTAATCTCAAATCTTTGATCAGCGTTTAGATATTTTACTTCTTACATGTAAGCGCAGATTTAATCTCATACAAATGTATTTGCAAATTTTCATTCTGCTAGAGAAGCGATCACTCGCCTAACACTGATCATGGAGAGCTATTTTTTAATTCTCCACGATTTTCTAGAAATTAAGCCCTGGTTTAGCATGAAACATTTCATGTTATGTCGATTTAATTTTATTATTTCTTCTGTTGATAGAGTGAGAGTTCTTGCTCTATCACTTTTATATTTCTATTGACCTTGTTCTGTCTGACATCTATGTCTGGGGTTTTCTTATTGTGTTGAAAGATTTCAGAATTTCATCTCCATTTTCTTTCTTGTTAAAGGAAGAGTTCATATCTCTAGAGTCATGTAGCTGTAGGGAGACAAATTTTTTACAAGGAAATTTAGATCCAGGATTTAATCCCGCTGCATAGTTTTCAGCTGCAGCAGGAATTCTTCATCATCTATCAATCCAGACAATTTATCCTTGGTCATTTATTTCCTTGTGTATAGTTTCTACAATTAACTATTTCAAGAATTATTCCAGAGGTAGGAAGTTTGTCATGCAGGCTAGGCTGGATTATTAAAATTCTCAAAAAGTCATGCCTAGCCCTTTCTCAAAGTTTCACTCATCTAGGCGTCTCTTTCGACCTGTTTCAGGGTTTAGTCTTTCCTTCAGAAGCAAGGGTGGAGGCAATCTTGTTGGCTATGGATAATTTTTACATCCTCTTTCTCAGTCAGGGCAAGATTTTTTCTCAGGGTTCTAGGCTTGTTGGTCTCTATTTACCATCAGATTCCCATCGGAGAACAATTGATCCCTGATTTAGACTTTTGGAAGGATTGTTCTCTGCTTCCGATAGGTGTTCCTTTAGTCAAGACCTCTCCCCAGGCGATTATTTTCATAGACGCTTCCCAGGAGGGGTGGGGAGCAGTCTGGAACTCCCTGTCGATATCCATCCTTGGTCCCCGGAGGAGTCGACTGTTTTTCATCAATATCTTGGAGTTGTGGGCTGACAAGAAGACTCTCCTCTTGTGGTCGGATCGAGTGAAAGGCCTCAAGATCTTGATTCGATCAGCCAATTCCATGGTAGTTTCCTACATCAACACACAGGGAGGGACGAGGTCTTCACTTCTTTGTATGGAAATTTGGAATCTTCTGTTGTGGTGCCGCAAGAACCAATATTTTGTTATATGGCCAGTCATGTCACAGGCAGACTGAATATTCTTACGGACCAGCTGGTAAGACCCAGCAAGTTTGTCCACTGCGAGTGGCAGTTAAAGAAGTCGGTTGTCTAAGCGATCTTTCAGCATCAGGGTCATCCCCACATAGATCTCTTTGTGACATGTCTGAATGCCCAGACCTCTTTCATGTCTCCTTTTCTAGACAATCAGGCTCTGGTGGTGGACACCCTGTCTCACTCCTGGACAGAAATGTTTGCCTTCGCATTCCCGCTATCTGTTTTTATTCCGTTGGTTCTGAAGAAGGTCTCGGACCAGATCTGCGAAATTCTTCTGGTAGCCCCTTTTTGGCCGAAGAGAATCTGGTTCGTAGACCTTCACGATCTTCTGGTAGACTTTCCTCGGCTTCTTCCAGTGTCCCCAGATCTTCGCTGTTAAGTAAGGGGCTCGTGTCTTCATCCAAATTCAGAAATCTTCAGTCTGTGGGTTTGGAGAATATTGAGTGTCCGGTCCCTGAGATTAAGTCTTCTTCAAGATCTCAGGAAATCCTTGACTTCTAGGAGGGACTCGACACGTCGAGTTTACAAGGGTCATCTTAAAATCTTTGGAGAATGGTGTTCAAACCATGGTTTCTTGCCCGATTCTGTTTCTATTTCCCAGGTGTTAGATTTTTTTCTCATATCTTTTCGATTCTTTTCAACTATCAGCTAACACCGTTAGGGGTTTTAGATGTTTTTCCTTGTTGGCGCCGCTTCAGCTAAGAGAAGATCCAAAATTCATCCTCTTTCCGCAGCAAAAGACAGATTTATCGAATCTGGAAACGGTCTGGCTTTATATCCCAGAAGGGATTTTTTATCGAAACCCAGTCTAACCGTTACCCAGCCAAGCCGATTATTTTTATCATCTTTTTCACTGTCCGACAAGTTCTGGTGTCCTGTCAGGGCCTTAAAAGTCTATAAATGTCATACCAATTTTAAAAGATCTGATTCTTCGCACTTTTGGATCCCATATGCGGAGGAGGTAGCTAGACCAGTTTCTAAGGCCTCGGCTGCCAGATGGATCTGTGAGACCATTAAATTATACTATGAGATTGCCTCCCCTGGTGATATGGCTACCTCCTTCGCTCTTTTCATCGACTCATCATTGGACGACGTCATGTAAGTTGCAGGTTGGAAATCTGAATCGACTTTTACTTCTTTCTATTTAAAGGATCAGAGCCCAGCGGCCTCCTTTTTTTTAAAGAAATATGACGATTTTAACAAAACAATCCAAAGACCATTTAACAAGCACATCTCACCAATTTCGCTAGTCTGTATGTCTGTCAGAAATGGTGAGAATGTTCTCTTGTTTTGTTTATTTCATTGAGTTGATGACTCCTTGTTTGTTAATCAGTATAATTTGTTATGGATGCACTATTATGTTAATTTATTAACATTTGGATATGAGTTGTTTAATTTTTATCGTTGTTTATGATTCTCAAATCTCCACCCACCAAGAGTTATTAAGTGTGGCACTGACCAATTCTACGGGTTTAGCAAGTAGTGACTGAACGGTAATGAATGTTTGTGGTTTAATAACAACCCCAACAGACACCCTCTTGTGGGTTGATCTGTAGTTTTATTAACCACTATAAACAGACTTATCGTTCAATCACTATGACCCAGCCTCAGCCACCCTGTGTGGGAATGATTTGCGAATCTCTTTATTCTTTCTTGCATCTAAATTTGGAAAGTGATTCTATGTTACTCTTAGTCTCCTCTGCGCATGTGCGTGCATGCACTTTGACCTAGGTCTTAGAGGAGGGGGTATAGACTGGTGCCAGTATAATGCAGGCTATATGGTGAGAGGATGCAATGTGGGTGCAATGGGTTGGTATAGGCATATGGGAGAATGAAAGCAAGCATAAAAATCTTTTTCTGGTGCTAAATGCAGATGGTTTGATTTAGCGAGTAGTGATTGAACGGTAATGGACGTTTGTGGTGTAATAACAACGCCAACAGACCCCCCCCCCCCCCCCCCTTTAGTTTTCTTAACCACTAAAACATACTTACTGTTCAATGACCCGGCCTCAGCCACTCTGCATGGGAGTTATTTGAGAATCTTTATTTTGTGTTGAGCATCAAAATTGGAAAGTGTATCTATGTTGCCTTTGGGCACCTCTGCGCATGCGCTCACATGCGCAATGACTTAGGTCATAGAGAAGTGTAAGCAGATGGGTGACAGTCTCTTACATGCTGTATGGTGAGAGTCTTCCCTACCAGAAGCCTGGTGTAGGGTAGAATGATATGGTATAGGCAGTAGAGATCATGTTAGGCAAGAATAAAAATCTTTCTGGTGCTAAATGCAGAGGGTTTGATTTAGCAAGTAGTGATTGAACTGTAGTATGTTTTAGTGGTTAATAAAACTACAGACCATCCCACTAAAGGGGCGGTATGTGGGTGTTTTGTAATGTAACCGCCTGCCCAAGTAAAGAGGAACCGTTGAAATGAGAAAAAATACTCAACCCCTGAGAGCTGTTATTCCTTCTTATTGTGGCGAGTTGCCTCGAGTTTCCTACGTCCTTCTCCATCGTCCGTCAAACTGTTTCTTCCCCTTAGCCCTTTAACGGTCAAATTTTCTCAAAAAGATTAAAGCATTTCCTTATTGAATATCCATTTGCAGACCAAGTGAAGAATATTTTTGAAAATTTACCACTGGAACGACTGGCTCAGGTATCTAGCCAGTCATTCCAGTGGTAAATTTTCAAAAAATACTCTTCTCTTGGCCTGCAAATGGACATTTCTCAAGACCACTGTAGATGCCAGTTTTGGCCATCTTGACCATTAAAGGGTTAATGATTTGATAGATTTCTACCAAATTTGGGTGGAACACACGTGTCATGCG
>JAVVLW010005013.1:0-16960 GCA_034401795.1 Chaetoderma sp. LZ-2023a
TTTTGAATCAATCTCCCAAGCGGTTTGAGATTTTTAAGAGATTTCTAAAAATCAGACAAAATCCAAGATGACTGATGGCCAAATTTGCCAATCGGCTTTGTTTGAACAATCTTGGATCCCTATGCCCTAAGGATGCTTTCTGCCAAATAAAATTGAAATCGGCCCAGTGGTTCTTGAGAAGAAGTCATTTAAAGGAAAAGTTGATGGACAGACGGACAATGGATGGTAGCCATGGCATAAGCTCACTTGGCCTTTCAGGCTAGGTGAGCTAATAAATATATAACAATGTCCATTGCAACAAAATCTACCACATATTTTTAAAATATATACTATTTCAATGATACACACCCTTGAGAGCCCCTCGGCACTTGCAATGATTTCTGAGAAGCATAGTAAAATGATATCTCGAATTTGGCGAAACGGAGGCTCAAAAACGATCTTTGGTTCATCGACCCGGAGCTTGATAATCATGACTTGAGTTTTAACATACTGAATTTCATCAAAATCACCTGAGAAATCATTGCCCTCCTGTTAGAAATCATTGAGAGAGGAATAAACAATAATTGTTATTAGAACAGAAACAAAACAACTGATAAACTTTGTATAACATAATAATTGGAACAAGGACAGTCACTCAACCGGTAGAGTATTAGCGAACGGTTTAGCCAACAAAACTCTCACTAAGCCAATTGTTAATTATTTTAGTCGAAATTCTCAATTAGTCAACTCAAGTTAACCTATTGAAGCAACAGATGAGATACAAGATTATTTTGAATATTTTGAAAGTAATTTGCCTGGAAACTGCTGCTGTCTTAAGCAGCAACAGCTTTCAGTCAAATTACTTTTAAAATATTTAACAGTTTATTTGCATAGGTATTTTTAAATTCAGATATTGAGATTTCGGCATTGAAAGGAATAATTTGTTTAAAACTAACCCTTTCACTCTCAAATATATAGTTTTCAATATTGGTAATAACGATAACAGGATTCAATGACTATACATTATGAAATTTCCTGATTTTAACAATCATTTCCAAAATATTAATGAGGATTAATATTAAGTTTAAGTTTAATATAATTCAGACTGAAACATAAAATAAACCAGTTCTACCTTGTGGATCTCGAAGAAATCAACAAAATCTGACAGTGAATTGATGATCATGGAGCGAAGCTGAATGGTCATGAGGGCGGCGACGCATGAGAAGGATGCTTGTACAAGCTCTGTAGATTCCCCGTCAAACTGCGGTACGGGTGAAGCCGCTGCCCTGGCTTGCGCCAAGCCAGAGAGATGGAGGACGGTTCCGTCCAGGACGGAATCGACCTCCATATTCTCCACCCGTGGCATCACAGGCCGCAGCAACCTCTCCTCCTCCTCATCTTCAGACCCCGAAGAGTCGTCACTAGACGGACCGGCCACCGCTACTGGACCACACGGACGTCGCCGCAGAGAGACAGAACCCATCAGGCCAGAGCCCGACGGGACTGCCAGGGGGCCGTACGAGACAGCTCCCTCGGAGACCAGTCCAGAACCCTGTCCAAGGACAGGGTCCGAACCAAGCATGGGGAGAGACTGCCCTACAACTTTCGGCAGCAGGGACGACACCAGCGTGGGCAGAACGCTATGCAGAAAGCCCTGCATAGCCGGACCAAACCACGCCGGCGGTGCCATCTCCGCCACCTCCAGTTGTAGACATGGAGCGGGGCCCCAAGGGCCGAAACGGACGCTCCACGATTTAATTTCGGTCCGCCTGACCCCGCGTCAGACCCAGCCAAGTCCTTCTGGGCAAGGAACTTCATCATCATATCAACGGGCCACACTGCACATATATTACACCTATTATTAAGGTTACATAACGTACACCGAAAGCAGACATGGTCCTTAAACAGGACCCGGACGAACTTGTGGCATTCGTCGCATGATGGCGGGGCTGGCTTGGCCTATAAATAAGCACAAACCTACAATAAGCAAGCGGAACGTGACAAAGATGGAAGGCAGACAATTAATTTTCAAATATAATGACCATAAATTAACTGTAAGCCTCCCGCACCCCACCCCGCAACGTTACAGCAAAGATCGCATTGATTATGACGACAAGAATGAAGCGGGCATTAATACACCCATAAACTGATCCTCAAGGATGTATCACGGAATCAGGAATCATATCGCATAGCATTCGGGGTATATTTACCAATAAATATAAATTATACTCCTAACGAAAGCCAAAACGATATGTGAAGAAACAACAAAATGTAACAAACTGCTGTAGCACACGATAAAACCGCAGACCACACATCCTAATCAAGAATTTTGAAACCACCGATCATTGCAAACAGATCGTGATAACACGCAAAACTTGAAAATTCCAAAGTTTTCTGGTACCATTTAGTACGCAGCACCTAGAATAAGATGCGCGAATTAATGAAAAATTTTCTTCACATAAACATCCGAGCAACACGGGTGTGACATCACCCGCTCGGATCTTACGGAGAACGACGTCAGCCGATATTCGTGTTAAAAATACAGTAGCAAACACCTATTTTCATATCTGCCGATCGCCTGTTGGGGTTTAAAGAAGGCGATCATCCGGCATATTTCGTTGTTAACACACGTCCCAGATTCTTAGGGGTTAGAAATTGGAACATGCGACACAGACGAAATTTTAGAGACCTAAGTCTTTTAACTATGGAATATTAAGGAGATATACAACCTGGTTATCATCGGCGGTATCCATATTAATCCAAATATCCTTGTAGAAACGCACTAGCTATCACAAATAACCACAGACAAAAAGATTTAGATTAAACTCTTAAGATCTTTCCAACTGCAAAAAGCATGTATTTCTCTTGTTGCTATGCAAACAAGAAAAAGCTCTATGGTAGACGGGTACTCGGCAGTTTGGAGCCGAGTACCCGGTTCCAAGGAGTCGGTAAAGCTTTCTAAGTCTATAGTCCTAGAGCCAGCTGTATATCAGAAGTAATAGAATGGTGAGTATTGATCGAAGGACAACATTGCATATCGCGAGCAGACATACAGACATATGCACACAGGCACGCACATATGCACAGGTGTGCCTACCTTTTCCTAAGAACCTCATGTGAGTCCCAGCATTGCTTCTTGACAATGGCCTCAAACTCGGCAGGCAATAGAGGAAAGTCTGCAGCTAACAGTTCAGTGATGTTCACAAACCGCAGTTGAGCAAACCTGAAAAAATACGAATTCATGATAAATTTTGATTGATGCACTAAAACTCCTCATAGATTACAGCTGACATGCCTAACAATAATAACTAGAATGACAATCACGGGTTCCTAGTCTAAATCTATGAAAGCCATGTTGAACCTGAGCTACCCACCCACGTTGACCCTTTTCATACTTGTCATACATATAGGTGGGTTACCATGGCAATGACCTTTGACAATTATACTTCAAAATCAAACATGCTTTTGCACATCCAAGGGTAACCTACAGGCCGAGGCTGGTGAAGATCCCAGCAGAATCCATCATCTGTAATACAAATTGAAAATGTAAATTCAGTTTCAAATTGATCGCCACGACCTTTGAACCACAAAATTGCAAACCCTTTAATTCTCAAAATTATCCCTAGAAAATACTTGCAGAACAGGAGACGGTTTCTGAAAATTTACCACTGGAATGACTGGCTCAGTTACTGAGCCAGTAATTCCAGTGGTAAGTTTTCAAAAACAATCTTCTCATATTCTGCAAATGGACATTTCTCAAAACTACAGCAAAAGGCGTATTTTGTCCTGCTTCATCATCAATGGGCTACGGTTCTGCATCAATGGGCTACGGTGCTGCATCAATGGGCTACGGTTCAGCATCAATGGGCTACGGTTCAGCATCAATGGGCTACGGTTCAGCATCAATGGGCTACGGTTCAGCATCAATGGGCTACGGTTCTGCATCAATGGGCTACGGTTCTGCATCAATGGGCTACGGTTCAGCATCAATGGGCTACGGTTCTGCATCAATGGGGTACGGTTCTGCATCAATGGGCTACGGTTCAGCATCAATGGGCTACGGTTCAGCATCAATGGGCTACGGTTCTGCATCAATGGGCTACGGTTCAGCATCAATGGGCTACGGTTCTGCATCAATGGGCTACGGTTCAGCATCAATGGGCTACGGTTCTGCATCAATGGGCTACGGTTCAGCATCAATGGGCTACAGTTCTGCATCAATGGGCTATGGTTCAGCATCAATGGGCTACGGTTCTGCATCAATGGGCTACGGTTCAGCATCAATGGGCTACGGTTCAGCATCAATGGGCTACGGTTCTGCATCAATGGGCTACGGTTCAGCATCAATGGGCTATGGTTCTGCATCAATGGGCTACGGTTCTGCATCAATGGGCTACGGTTCTGCATCAATGGGCTACGGTTCTGCAGGGCCCCAGATAACCATCAGAAAACTCCATAGAGCACAACGATCACTGAGTTAGATTCACAAAGGTACATAATTAATATAAACACAAATAGAGGCTTGTACTTGTATGTCAAGCATTTTGAATATTTTTGAAAAACTTAAACAATATATTCTACCTAATTCTCAGATGCTAGACAGCATGAAATCTGGCTCTGTGTCGCGCTCATCCTGCACTCTGAATACGACTCAACACAAATATTTACATGTACCTGTATTTATTTGGCCAAAATTGTTATACTGTAAGTGTTAAGATGTTCAAAATTTGCCATAATTCCTATTGGAAAAGCATCAGATACACCAGCCATAGCTTACACGCCAACACCACACACCACCATCCCAACCGCCCTTCAGAAATGCAATAAATTGGACTTCACCAAGGTGAACTTGGTGGGTACTTGGTGAGCTGGGTGGGTAAGGTGTGGTCATAGAATAACTGTCCCCTAAAAACAAGAACATACTAGATAAGTGCACAACTGAAGGTGAGAATATAGATAAGACGCTACATCACAGGCTGTCATTCATTAAAACCTTGCTTCCCCTCCTTCCTTTCAATAAAACATGCAATAGGATATTTGAAACCGGAGCACAAACAAATCACTGACAGATGGAGGAGTTCAAGCAATATGCACAAAATGATAATATTATAGTAGTAAATTATAAATTAGCTTAAATGATGACTAACTTGTCAAACCAGAGGTTCTGTAAATGAAGCATAATCAGGTTTGTGACAAACAGGTGTCGATCATTGTACTCTTTTACTTGTTCATAAGTTTAAACGAAATCTAGGATTTCTTTTTTCACGAGAGTTGATACTTACCTCCCTAATACTTTTGATATTGCTAAATATCGGCGTTCACTCAATAAACACTCAGAATAAAAACAGTTAGGTGCCCCTACTGGGCAGGTAGACAGAGGGTAGTCCGGCGGATGCCAGCCCCACCACCGGGCATGCGCCGACTACTACTTCCTCTGACTAATTTATTGGCTGACACACATGCAACTATTAAGAGCCTGAAGACCGAGCCTCTGTGGGGTGGAGAGGCCGGGTCCGTATCTAGGGAGGTAAGTATCAACTCTCTCGTGAAAAAAGAAATCCTAGATTTTGTTTATTTCACATCAAGAGTATACTTACCTCCCTAATACTTTTGATATTGCCAGAATTCGGCGGGAGGGAGGCGAGGTCAAAAGACCAGCTCTTCCCTACACGCTTTCACGCGTTCAAGGCACTTAAACGTCTGAAACTGTGTGAAAACACAGTCAGGATTTGATGAACATCGGCTAACACCAACCGATGGATGAGATGACCGAATGTCATATGCGCTCCCCACCCCCCACCCCTCCTTCCTGGGAGGAAGACTAGAATGACCTCAATGTCCCATACGCTCTCTACGTACCAGTGCCATGTACTATAGGACAGAGACGAAAAGGCTCCATTTTCGTATACTCTCAATATTGAACCACATCAAAACACAAACCATCACCATATTAATAACAAAAAGTAACGTGACAATACAATCAATAATGAACAACACATGAACAAGACTGACCTTGTTGAACTTGGCAGCTGTCATCCTCTTCCCAGTGGAGAAGACCCATGCAGTCCCAAAAAGTGGTTGATTCCATTAATTAATTGTGAAGTATATAAGCAATGAGGAAACCCTCATCAAAAACATATAAGCGATTATTTTTTCAAAATCGACAAGGCGAGAGGATTCGAGGTGTCACGGAGATAATGGTCTGTAAAACTTGACTCACAGTGCCACTGAGCCACGGACATAATGTCATCCACAGGGACCCCATTAAATAGGGCAGTGGAAGTCACTACGCCGCGGACACTGTGAGCCTTGGCTATGTCAACCTGCTTACCCGTGGCGGATTTGTGACAAAATTGGATACACTCTACAATCCACCTGGAAATGGTGTCCTTAGACACCCTGCCATGGGGTTCAATATATGACACCCATAACGCTGACTGATCGGTCCGCCACTCCGAAGTACGCTGTTTGTACCGAAGTAGCGCCCGAACGGGACAGCATGCTTTAGAATTAGGATCATATCTAGTTAAAGCAGGCAAAAAAATAGGTTGACCCGGATATTTCAAAGACTGATTCTTAGCTAAGAAATTAATCCTAGGTAGTAACTTAAGGCCTTCCCCTGTAACCACAAAACGGTCATCCTCGGCTGATAAGGCATGAATCTCACTCATACACCTAGCCGAGGCCGCAGCATTTAAAAATAGTTTTAAGAGTTAACATTTTCATAGAAATGGAACTAAGTGGTTCAAAAGGCTTATCACCTAGTACTTGAAGCACTAGCGATAAACTCCAAGAAGGAATCACAGGGGGATTCCTTGGTCTTAGATTGCCCATGCCTTTAATTAATACATTTAATGTACTTACTTCATCACTTCCCCTCTTAGCCAAGCAAGGAATAACAGTCATTAAAGCTGACTTATAACCAGCAATAGAGTTAGGCTTGAGGCTATAGGCATCATACAGGTGACAGAGGAAATCAGCTACTACCTGAATAGATGAATCCATTGGATTAATACATCTTTTTGAGCACCACCCTGCAAATCTGTTGATTTTATTGTTATATGCTCTGGAGGTTGAACCCCTCCTGGCTTTGGCCATAAACATGGCTGCTTGCTCAGAAAAGCCCTCCTTAATTCTAGATTCCTTGACAACATCCACGCAGTCAATCTGAACATTGTCGGATTGTTGTGAAGGGCCTTGCCCTGGAAGATAATGTCGTCCATCAGAGGTAGAGGAACCGGATTGCAGACCAGAAGGTCCAGCAGATCCGTATACCATGATCGGCTTGGCCAATCCGGGGCGATCAGAAGCACTTGGCATTCCTCCTGTCTGATTTTCTGAAGAATTTTTGGAATCAGGATTGCTGGAGGGAATGCGTATGCATACATTCTCCCCCAGCTGATAGCTAACGCATCTGTTGCGAAAGCGCTTGGATCTGGAATCGGAGAGACGTACGTCGTCATCTTCGCATTCTTCTTCGTTGCGAACAAATCGATGTTGGGTTTCCCCCAATGGTCGAACAGACGATCCGCCACACATTGATTTAGTTGCCATTCCGTCGGTAAAACACTCATCCTTCGGCTCAATGAGTCTGCTAGCAGATTTAACCTTCCCGGAATATGAACTGCTTTCAAGGTAATCCTGTGATCCAGGCACCAAGAAAGCAGTCTCCATGTCATCATACAGAGACTGGGCGACTTCGTTCCGCCCTGGCGGTTTATGTAAGTCACAACTGTTGAGTTGTCTGAACGAATAAGAACAATCTTGCCCTGAACTTTCTGTAAGAAATGTTCCAGGCCCAGGACTACTGCTCTTAGCTCCAGTAGATTGATATGTTCCCTCGACTGTTCCAGATTCCAAAGCCCTGATATCGTGGATTCTTCCAGGCAAGCTCCCCAGCCCTCCATCGATGCATCTGTATACACAGTCACCTGAGGGTGGGGAGGGGTTAGCATAACCCCCACCAAGAGATTCTCCGTGTTCAACCACCATTGCAGGTGGTGAATCAGAGGCGCCAACACTGACACGTTCGAGTCCAGCGAACCTGTACTCTGGGTCCATTGTGTCATGAGAAATAACTGGATCGGCCGCCTGCGTAAGGCGGCCTGAGGAATGACCGGTTCCAATGAAACCATCAACCCCAGCATTCTCAAGTAAACCCGTGCCAGGACATAACGACTGTCGCACACTGATTGAATTACTGAGATGAGTTTCTGAACTCTCTCCTGAGTAGGATAAACATATCCTATCTCTAGATCGAAGAACATCCCCAGGTAAACAAACTTCTGGGATGGAGTCAGCTCTGATTTTTGGAAATTGATTATCCAGCCCAAGTCTGTGAGTCTTCAAAACAATTGCCAGATTGGCCGATAAACTTTCCTGGGCGTGTGCTTTTAACAGCCAGTCGTCTATGTACGTGTGGACTGCTATGCTTCTCCTGCGGAGGTATGCGGTGATCGCAAGAACCACACGGGTGAAAACCCGAGGAGCCGTGGAAATTCCGAAGGGTAACACCCTGAATTCCCACTGTCTGCCCTGGAATGCAAACCTCAGGAAGCGACGGAAACTCCTCGCTATGGGGATGTGGAAATAAGCATCCTTTAAATCTATTGAAGCTGTCCACATTCCCCTCTCTAACCCCGCCAACACCGAGCGCACAGTCTCCATTTTGAAACTGGGCGTCTCTATGAACTTGTTCAACGGCTTGAGGTTGAGAATTGGTCTCCACCATCCGGTGTTTTTTGTTACTAAGAACACGGTTGAATAGAAGCCCGGACACTTTTGTGCCGGCTGAATAGCTCCATTTTGTATGAGGGAATCTATTTCCTCCTCGATACACAACCTTTGATCTGGATCTCTCGGATTTGGAGTCCAGACTGGCACTAGAGACAGTCGCGACGGCGGGCCTGTCATCCAATCGGGATGATACCCGACGGAAAGCCATTGCAAGACTAAACGGTCCTGAGTCAACCGCTCCCACTCTTGCATGTGGTTGGCCAAACGGCCTCCCACCGGTCCACCTATGGAGAGAGGTGGACATAAGGAGTGCAAGAGTGGCACTGTCTCGTTCGCCAGAAACACCGGAGTGGTTCTCACCGCGGTAACCGTCCCATCAGGCACGATTACCACGACCAGATCCTCGCGCACCACGTCCAGCACCGCGCGCACCTCGGTGCGTGGGTGGCCTGGCTGACTGCGCCCCCCCTCGCTGCTGGACGAATCGCACGCGGCCTAGGCCGACGCTGCGCTGGTGGTTGGCCTCTGACCTGGCCACGTCCACCTCGAGCCTGCAGGGGACGATACGCAGGGGGTGCGGCGCGAACGCTCGCACGGCGGAGCACTTCAAATTGCTCGCGCAGCGCCCTCTGGTTGTTGACCAGAGTCACCGTCTCCTGGAGGTGCCTGCATCCCTCACCTCCAAAGAGACCAGGACCTGTCATAGGCGTACGCAGTAGCCTATTATACAGGTCCTGGGATGGGCACAAATTGTTCAAGGCAAATGTGCGCCGCGCCCGGACACTCCTGGTCACCCCCGCGTCATACAGTCCAAAGCCAGGTTGATACCATCCTGGATGGCTCTCTGGACTGTAACCGGGCTCGGCTGGTGCGATGCGGACGCCGTTACTACCCCTTGTAACAGCTGTGAGACGTGGGACAGAGCAGCAATCGAAGCCCTCCCACTCTCCTCCGAATCGCGCAACGCTGCATTGGCCGAACGCAACGCGTTCGAACACAAGACTCCTGTGTCAGAACGGGAGCCTGGCCGCGCATCCTCCCCCAAAGCCGCGCGGTCATCCACGCTGGGCTTGGGTACCACACCGTACCTCTGGTAGTCCAGGGGCATGATGCGGCAGCGCCTTGCTACCTCGCGAGGGGCCTTCGCGAGACGCCCCTTCGCCTTAATGGACGTCTCTGCCGCCTCGAACATGTCAACGACATGCTCCGCCAGCCGCAGAGATGGCATGGCGCTAGCAGTGGCCTTACCAGCTAACCACGGCCGGTGGTCTCGCTGGCTAGCCGACTGCTCCACGGGCAGATCTGGCCTAACACTTACCAGCTACTGGCAAGCGTCTGACCAATCCTCTTCCGTGGCTAGCTGCGAGCGCTCAACAATACGGGGGCCTTCGTCTTCCTCCTGAGCGCCAGCAGCAGAGCTTGGCGGCGGATATGCTGATACCTCTGGCAAGCCAGACAAGACATGCGGGCCCGAAAGAACAGGCATGTTCAATTGACTGGCTTGACCAGGAGCAGGCGCCGTGGTAGAGCGCGGGGCAAATACCGCCCCACCACGGCCCCGGCCAGCACCAGCGATACTCTCGGCAAGCCGAGGTATGCGGTAAAGCTGACCTTCAGCATCCACCAGGGCCACCTTCTGCGCTGTGAACTCTACTCCTGCGTGAGTAGAGCCATGGAACATGTCGCCTGTATTCCCCACGAGGGGTGCACAGACGTCATACTCCATGGTCACGTCTCCAGAAGGCGACCCTAACAGGAAATCCTCTTCCTCCTCCTGGCCAGAAAGATTAGATTCCGGGTCCGCAAAGAGAGCTAACCCAGACTGGCCAGGAAAGGTGCCATAGGAGGTACTGGCACCCGCGGCGTGCGGATAACCCTGGACTGATAAGCAGCCCGCGGGTTCCAGCGACAGCCGTCCACGACCCCTGTGCGCGGCACCAAGCCTGCTACCAGGGTCGTGGATCGCCCCCATCAACGGGGCCACCTCTGAATCATCGAACAACGGAACCGGCCTACGGAAAGGAGATTCAGAGGCGGGGATTTCCTGCCCGGAAGCAGACGCCGCGGACGACAAAGGATTTGGTCCAGGAAGCATGCCACGTAGCAACTCTGGAGCCAAATCCTTTATCGTCCTCTTCATCTCTCCCAACATTTCGGTCCGGAAGGCCTCCATGTCCACCGCGGACGAGGCCTTCCTCTTACCCTTCTTACCAAGACCCTCTCTCTTCGTCTTCCTCTCCTCCTCCACTACCTTGTCCTTAGCCTGCAACGACAAAAAGTCAGACATTAAGTCGCCACCCCAATGCTTGCATACATCACATTTAAGCAATGGTCCACAGGGACTGCAACCAAAGCAAAGGTGAGGCATGAAACGATCTTTCAAAAACCGACCACAGGACGGACAACCAGGTCTCTGAAACAGGACAAAGGACGAGGACAATGAGTAATTTTGTTAAGGTTAGAAACTCAAAACCAAAATAAGAGAGGGAAAAGATCATAAAGATCAATAATTGAGCAAAACCAGCTTTGGTCAAAACATTGAATATTAATAATAGCAAGGCTGATTATGACGTCATGATCCCATGACAGAAATAAATCGATCCGAACCAATAACAAGGTGAGCGGACGAATTGTATACATAACCAGAACATGCTAGAACGGTTAATCACACTACACAACCACCAGATACTACAACGATAATCATGGCATAACAGTTAATTTTGTTTACATAATTAACTCCACCTCATATCATTACTTAGATACCTGATACCTTGTATAAACAAACCATCCAACGTGATGAACTGGAGCACTCCACCATCTGCACGCCTCTTAACTCTCTCCACCTCATAGGGGAAGGAATTGGATCAAGAGGGCAAAGTGAGAAGACCTTTATACTAGGCCTCCGACTCACTGGACATAAAATCTTGGTTAGATAACCTAACAGTATTAGTAGGAAATGGAACCTTGGTGGAGAGAAACCAAACCTCAGATGCTGTGATGTCCATTACATATCCTCACACAGACCTGTGGACATAAACACAGAGAGAGATTAGTCTTATATAGCACCGTGTTGAAATAAAACAACTAAACCAGGCGCTTATCACGGTAAACGCTAGTCTCTATGAAGAGCCGCAGTCTACAACTGCGTCTCTAACATCTGCCTATCGATTCCTGTCTGGATTTTCCGCCGAAACGGTCCATATTTAACACGCCTTTTTAATACGAAAACTGGATATACGTGCGAAACGAACTATGCAGTCAATAAAATATATCGGCAACATCAGATTGCCGTAAATAGTTTAGTGAATTATTCTCTTTAAACCATTCAGTATTCGTTTTATTCAAAGTAAACAACAGGCACATTTGTCTGCGCGTACATTCTGTTTTTTCGTATCTTCTCGCTTCGGTTGACGACTCACGTGACGAGCGAGTCCGCGCTAAAACACGGATCACGTATTGCGTTGCCGGACGGCACCCGATTGTAGATTGAACAATCTACGAGGTTGAATAGAAAAGGTCTGATTGAAAATATTTTATTTTAAAATTGTTTAATAAATAAATGAATAATATTAATTATATTAGTAATAATCATAATAATAATCATAATAATAATCAACATAATAAGAAGAAGAAGAAGGAGGAGGAGGAGGAGGAGGAGGAGGAGGAGGAAGAGGAAGAATAAATAATAACAATTTGATGTTAAAAAAATAAAAAATAAAAACGCACTTATTTTTTATGGAATATAGCTGTTATTAAAGCCTCTTACATGAAACACTGTATTTTGAATCATATTTTTAATTTTTTTATGTGATATCAATCCGCTTATTTTATTTTATTATTGACCTAATATTATATTGATTGACTGTGATATATGAATTTGTGATATGTTTTAATGGCACGTGAATCGTAATAAAGTAACTTGAAGTCTTCTTCTTCGTCTTCTTCTTCCTCTTCTTCTTCATCTTATTATTATTATTATTATTATTAATATTATTATTATTATGTTTATTATTAAGATTATTATTATTTATATTTTTTTAAATTGTAAAAGAAATTAGTATTAGTATTCTTAATATTATTATTATTTTTTTGTAATCACAATATTATTATTTACTATACTTATTATTATTATTATTATTATTATTAAAATTATTAATCATTATTATTTTTTAAATCAACTTATTCAGATTTCTTATTCTTATTATTTTTCTTCTCTTTTTCTTATTTTTTTGGAATTTTTTTAACATCAAATTATTCTTATTTATTATACTTCTTCATCTTCTTATTATTTTTTTTTTTAATGTGTTAAATTCCAATTATTCTTATTTCTTCTTCTGATTCTTCTTCTTAATATTTTTTTTTATTTGTTAAATTCCAATTATTCTTATTTCTTCTTCTTCTTAGTCTTCTTTTTCTTCTTCTTTTTATTATTATTATTATTATTATTTTATTTTTTATTTTTTTTAAAACAAATTATTCTTATTTACTATACTTCTTATAATTTTTTTATATTATTCTTATTCTTATTATTCTTATTATGTTGATTATTATTTATATTATTAATATTATTCATTTATTTATTAAACAATTTTAAAATAAAATATTTTCAATCAGACCTTTTCTATTCAACCTCGTACATTGTTCAATCTACCATCGGGCACCGTCCGGCAACGCAATACGTGATCCGTGTTTTAGCGCGGACTCGCTCGTCACGTGAGTCGTCAACCAAAGCGAGAAGATACGAAAAAACAGAATGTACGCGCAGACAAACGTGCCTGTTGTTTACTTTGAATAAAACGAATACTGAATGGTTTAAAGAGAATAATTCACTAAACTATTTACGGCAATCTGATGTGGCCGATATATTTTTATTGACTGCATAGTTCGTTTCGCACGTATATCCAGTTTTCGTATTAAAAAAGGCGTGTTAAATATGGACCGTTTCGGCGGAAAATCCAGACAGGAATCGATAGGCAGATGTTAGAGACGCAGTTGTAGACTGCGGCTCTTCATAGAGACTAGGTAAACGCGAGTCCCGGAAACACATTACACCGGGGAAAAACTCGCTAGAATATATTAGAAATCACCTGATATAGAGATCCGGCGCCCTCCTCTGGCGAAACCACATTCTCTGACATCTTCAGGGTGAAAACAATCTAATATAAATCACTCTCAAAGCTTATTAAGTCGCGTTGAACACTTGAAAAGTTTACAAAGCACAAAACATGTCTCTCTCTGCCAATAAATTAGCAAAGAGGAAGTAGTAGTCGGCGCATGCGCGGTGGTGGGGCTGGCATCCGCCGGACTACCCTCTGTCTACCTGCCCAGTAGGGGCACCTAACTGTTTTTATTCTGAGTGTTTATTGAGTGAACGCCGATATTTAGCAATATCAAAAGTATTAGGGAGGTAAGTATACTCTTGATGTGAAATCATGCCATGGTACAGGTGCTCGGATAATCCTGAAAAACAAACACACAACGTATATACATGTATCATTAACCCTTTCAACGATAAATCAATGAAAAAGTAAATTCCTTACGATATAAAACTTATTCAGATGCTGAATATTTTGAAATTAATTTGCAACAGCGTCCAGTCAAATTAATTTCAAAATATTCAACATTTTTTCTGTATGGTTGCCTTGAAAATGAGATATTGGGAATTCATCATGGCAAGGGTTAACTCATCCAGTCAGAGCTGTGGATAATATTTAACCCTTTGACCCTCAAATTTCTTCAAGAAAATTTCAATTTTCCCAAAGAAAATGTCCTTTTGCAGATCAAGAGAAGACTATTTTTGAAAATTCACCACTGGACTCCAGTAGTAAATTTTCAAAAATCATCTCTTGGTCTGCAAATGGACATGTCTTAAGACCACTGCAGAAGCCATTTTTGAAATTTCATGTAGAAATAAATATCAACGGAGGAATCCAGTTTTAGCTATGCCCCACCCATCTCTAGCTAAGCTCCACCCACACTTCACGTGTGTTGGGATCGATCGATCCCTGCACTCTGAATAACAATTTCTAGAAAACGATACAGTTAAGCTGTTGAATACATGCATTTGCACGCCAAGAGAACTGGTTTTTTAATGTACCACTGGAATGACTGGCTTCGCTCGATAATCAAGCCAGTCATCCGGATTCCAGTGGCAAATTTTCAAAAGTTATGTGCTCTTGGTCTACAAATGGACATTTGACAAGAGAAAATTAAAATTTTCTTGAACAAATTTGGGGGTTGAAGGGTTACAAGTTAGAATGATTTACAGCGACGTGATGGTTAAAAGGGTTGACTAAAGAATACCTTAAATTATTGCTCAATCCTTTACTGGAAATTACTAAGGGGGCATAACTCTTAAAGGACAAATTAATAAGAGTAATCTGCTGAAATATGTATTCTGGCGTTATCAACCCTGTGCAATGTGACAATTGTACGTGGAAAACCATGGCCATGCCCCACCACACCCACCATTTATACATGGGCCGTGTTCCCGTGTAAATCTTTATGAAATTGGTTCGCACACACAAAAACAGCTTTTTTCGATGACCTGTACGCTATGAAGTACGAAAACAAATAAGCCCAGTTTGCAAATTTAACAAATTTGAATAATTTTCCGTATGTAGCGCAGTGGAGGACATACACAACCTAAATACCACAACACCTGATGAATATTTTAAAAACAATTAGACTGATCACTGCTGTAATTGTATTTCTTTTACATGTATTACGTTACCATATATAGAAATATGCGTAAAATAATACGATAATTTAGTGAGCAACTATGTTTGCTGAAAATACAACCTGTATCACCTGTAATAATTATTGTATCATTACCTCTGTGGGAATGGCTTGGGCGTCCACGTAATGTGTAACCTCTCCTTCTCTTTACTGTCTTTCAAAATGTAATCGACTGCGAAAAAGATATAAATACAGGATAAAGATGAGCATACATCATCACAAGATTCTGACATAGTTTAAATTTATGTTAACCCTCAAAGACCACAGATAACAAATTCTTTACGAGGGAAAGAATATTCTGTTGAATACAATTACTTTGCAACAAATTTGACTGGGAGCTGTTGCTGCCTAGGGCAGCAACAGTTCCCAGTCAAATTAGTTGTAAAATAATCAACAGCTTTTCTGTATAGGGTTCTTTAAAATGAGATGCCAGCATTTCAAGGCTAATATATTGTTACATTAGATTGATTGGTCGATGACACATCATCGCAAATTCCTATGTTCAATGCTTTGACCTTTTGACCCAATCCCACCATACTTCTTGGAGGATTTACGTTACAATCAATTTCTTGACCTTTTGAGCCCCACCTCTGCCATGACCCAAGAAGTCAAATATGTCCTTTTGCACTTCAATCATATGGGCAACACACATACCAAATTTGGTTCAATTCCATTTAACGGTTTCGGCGGAGTTGCGGTACAAGCAATTTACCATTTTGACCACCACCACCAAAATCCCCATTGCCCCCTGGGGGTGGAGCCAAATGTAAATGTCCTCTTGCACGCAGCACTCATATTGCAACTCACAAAGAAAATTTGGTTCTATTATGTCTAACTGTTTCGGAGGAGAACTTTCCATTACAATCAATTTCCACATGCACATGCGCACACAGACAAACACACAGGTGGGCCGGCATAATCCTTTTTTTTAATACAGGGATAATAAGGGTTTAAAATAATTGCCATATCTACAATAAGCAGCAATGCTAGTATAATCTAGTGATAAGGAGTCCTGCTGGATAGTGACTTATTCGCGGCTTAATCACAAACCCTTGAAGCATTCACAATAATCATACACCCTGATTACTTACCAATTGATTTCCGGAGACTGAATGCATAATCTTCGAGCACCTCCTCCCTAAGGCTCTGCTGTGTGCTCTCCAGTTCTGGACTGACCATTAGCTGTGGCGGGATCAAACCCTGAATCACTCTCATTTGCTCCGGAGGCTGTGGCGCCAGCATCACAGGCTGGATGCCTTTCTTTATATAGTAATAGTAGCGCTGAAATTTGACATTCACATTACACATTATTATCTTCAATCTTCTGGTAGAACTCATTGGCTGATTAAACTCAAAGTTAAATCTTTGAATTTGTACATTTCTCATAGAAAATGTCCATTTACAGACCAAGAACAGACTATTTCTTTAAATTTACCACTGGAATAATTGGCTCAATTATGAAGCCAGTCATTCCAGGGGTAAATTTTCAAAACACACGTGTCATGCG
>JAVVLW010005014.1:0-25000 GCA_034401795.1 Chaetoderma sp. LZ-2023a
CCAGCAGGTAAGTAAAACAAATTGATAACCCTGGGGTGGGGTGGGGGTTGGTGGAGAGCACCTGCCCCGCCCCCTCCACCTACCCATTATATCCGCGGGTGAAGAAAAGACTATTTTCGAAAATTGACCACTGGAATGACTGGCGCGGCAACCGAGCCAGTCATTCCAGTGGTAAATTTTCAAAAATAGTCTTTTCTTGGTCTACAAATTATGGACATTTTCTTTGAGAAGATTGAGATTTTTTTTGAACAAGTGTAAGGGTTAGCGGGTTAAGCTATGTTCAGAGAGTCATACGTGAATGCATGCGATCAGTAGTTATGGAATGTTGTTTTAGCATACATTCATGGACAAAGGGTAGAACCTGTTCAGAAATTCCTGTATCGACATTATTATAAGATATTATATAAACGAACCTCTCATCATCAATCAACCTTTCCAATTTTAGCTATGCCGCGGCCATCTCTAGCTAAGCACCACCCACACATCGCTCGTGTTGGGATCGATCGACCTCTGACTATCAATTTGAACAAAACTTTACAGGTAAGCTATTGAATATTTTGGGACTAATTTGACTGGGCGCTGTTGCTGCCTATGGCAAAATATTCAACAGCGTGGTTATTAAATAGTAATAACATACAATTCGTACAACAATGCTTAGTCCGTTATCAATTAAGCGTTCGTGGCGAATTTAGCTACGCCATTCATGAGGTAATTCATTATGACGTCATCCTAGACGTCACGTAGATGATTATGACGTTATATGATTGACTGGGAAGTTGTTTCTTAGACACTGGAATCCAGTCATTTTTTTACTTAAGATGAGTGCCGTTGATGTTGATATTTAGGTTTCCAGGCGTTCGTTTCATAGGCTTAATTCAAACTGTCTGTACAATCTTACAAAGCGTAAAAGTATACAATTTCAAGCGTTCTGGCTTGATATGCACCTTTAAATGTTGTCGCAATAACTGTAACAAGAGTTTTAGTGAAACGCGACATACGCCCGCTAGTGTACGAGACGTTTCCACTTTATCAACCCACCCTATGACGTCATAATCATCTACGCGACTTGTAGAATGACATCATAATGAATTACGTCTATAAATACGTCAAGAACGCATATTTGAAGACGGACTAAGCGTTGTTGTACGAATTGTATATCATTACTATTAAATAAATATTCTGTTGAATATTTTGAAACTAATTTGATTGGGCCAAGTCAAATTAATTACACAATATTCAATAGCTTCCCTGTATAGTTTTCGGGAAATTGATAGTTAGGACATTCGGGGATCGATCAATCCCAACATGGTGAAGTGTGGGTGGAACTTGGATAGAGATGCGCGGGGCATAGCTAAAACTGAGGAATGATAAATGTGAATAGCCAATCTTTGTGAATCTAGAGTTTTGTAGGGGAGATAACGCTGGCGTATACGAATAGATCTCGCTGAATCACCATTACAATTGATGACGTCTTGTAGCATGGTTATCTACAGTGTATATATTCCTATTTTAACTAAATGTGGCTATGCTATTACTGCGTCTAGCCATAATAGATCCGCTGATGAAAACTTTCTGACGTCTGGATCGGACAAGACAGTTTTGACCAATTTTAAGGCTTTCAAGTGAGATAACGTTGGCAAGTATGGATGGAATTCGCCAAAATAAAATCATGAAACGGCGTCTTCATCTAATATACCCACTGAAAACTCAGAGATATGGGGCGGAAAAGAAAGTTTTGACAAATTTTACGCCTTTCAAGGGAGTTAACTCTGGTGAATATAGACATATTTTGCCAAAACAAAATCATAACACTTCATCTCTACCCTATAGATCCAATAAACAAAGATTGTGAGTGCAAGTCTAAAACTCTCCGAGATATGAGATATGGGTCAGGAAAGAAATTTGTTACAAATTTTACGTATTTAAAGGGAGATAACTCTGGCGAATAGGGGCGGGTTTTGTAGAAACAAAATAATGGCATCTCCTCTATGCCTATCACATCAAAGGGTCAAATGCATAGAGCAATGTGTCACAGGCAAAACAGAACACAACGGCGTGTGTCAACACCTCCTATGCCCCTCGAATCACCCGAGCACAATCTAGATCGTTACTGAGGGCCTTGTATCCATATGGTCAAACTAAAATTCTCACACCGTAGGGCCTACATCTGATGTAATGAAATGAAATGAAATGAAATGTATTGGTACTGAACGAAATTACACGTTTTGACCATATAGAGATCTACAATGTAACATATAACGTTGGCATAATATAACGATGTATTGTAGGCGGTTAGGCACCACGCGTATACTGTGAAGAATACATTTCAATTGGGGCACAATTCGTGATGGCGCATATATATCTTATGGCAGTGTATGCCTATCTCGGCGGCTCTACGTAAATATTTGTATACGTCACCTTGTTCAAATTGAAGAACAGTTAAAACGTCCAACTCAAACCGAACTGACCATGTAATTCAATGAACGACAAGAACTGAAAGGTAAATATGATATTAACTTAGTAAGTAGGTTAGTGTAGTTAAGGTAAACTTATATAATATACCATGCTATGTACTAAATGATTTGTATTAAGTCTGTGTTGTCCAGGTTTGGACGGCCCATTGAGTGGCCGCTATAGACAGGTTGAGTGTAATTCTTAGTTTCAGAACTGGTGGATTGTACTTTAACACAGAATGTAGGTTAATAATGGAGGAATACAGTTTTAGCTAAGCTCAACCCACAATTAGTGAGTGTTAGGGTCGACTGTTGAATATTTTGAAACTAATTTGACTTGGTGCATGTACGCCCAGTCAAATTAGTATCAAATTATCCAAGAGCATGTTTATTCATTTATCACACTAGAGGGATCCATTTCTATATACGCTCCGCCCGTGTAAAGACATACAATTGATATAACAACGCTTAGTCCGTCACATAGCTGATTGTGACGTCATATTATTAATGGATAAACTGGAACCCTCCATTACTCACAGGCTTATTTAGTCCGAGTATGATCGGACGCTCAATCGATCACGTGACAGATATTTGCTACGTGACCGGTTGAGGGTCAGAGCAGACTCGGACAAGGGATGATTCGACTCTGAATATGTGATTTATCCAGAGACTAACGTCCATGACGGAGTTGTGCATGGTGCATATGGGGGTAATCATTCCCCTAGAAAATGGTGACGATTAGATTATATATACTCTGAGTGGGTGGGGGTGGAGCGGTATCCAATAATCCTTAGAACAGTGGGATTTAATAAAGTGCACCCACCCCGTATTGGGGTGCTAAAGTGGACCCGCACCAATCACGTACTGCCGAAAAAGGAGGAGATAAGAGATATTTAGTTGGCGATAAACTGTTTTAGGCCGTGGTCTCGCTAGAGCCTTAATCAGGAATAAGGCCATACTGGCTAAGTCTCTTCTAGTGAGAACATGGCCGTAGTCTGATTTTCATATTCGATTGACGTGTGGGCCTGTGGCATTGAAGTGTATCCCGAATTTTTATAATAATGTTCTGACCTTGTGCCTGTGCCCCGCCCCCCCCCCCCACCACATCCCCCTCTCCCACTCCCCATTACCCATCAATGATAATGTGGTCGCCAGTATTATATTATGGTAGACGATTCTCACATTGTCGCTGAAGTGTCGTTAATGAAGTTTCATCCTGAACATATTATCCCTTGGAGAGTTCTTACTATGTTACTGTTACTTCTGTTGCCGTACCAACAATGGGAGAATTTCCCATTAAACACCGGCTTATAATAATTAACCACTTGACGGTGAAGTTTCAGTATTTTGAATCTAATTTGACTGAAACCGGTTTCTGATATTAATAGCAACAACTCCCTGCCAAATTAGTATCAAAACACTCGTAATATTAATGATAGATAGATAGATAATGTATTCAAAATAGGCCATCGGCCCTTGAGTGTACACCATATTATACATGCATGAATGTAATGACTTAACCACACAAACACACCGTGAGGCTTATCCACTCCACGACTGGTTTCGCCCTTTTTGGGGTCTCATCGTGTTGGGACCGAGAATAGAGAAACCTGTCGCGTAGGGGATAATTAAGCGTCATTGTGTTCGAGTAATTCATGAATGCCTTTCCTCACTGAATCGTATGGCGTCATAATCACCTATTTGACCTGTAAGCTGACGTCATAATCATGACGTCATGAATGGCTCGATATAGTCTGTCTTTAACGCTTAATAGTCCGACACGTTGTCACGAATTGTATTGTCTTTGCTATTTAATGAGCATGCTGTTGAATATTTTTGGAACTAATTTGACTGGACGCTGTTGCTGCCATAGACAACAACAGCACACAGACACATTAGTTTCAAAATATTCAACAGGTTTCCCTGTATAGCTTTCTTGAAATTGATAGTCAAGAATTTCAGAGATCGATCGATTCAACACGGGCGAAGTGTGGGCGGAGCTTAGCTAGATGTGGGCGGGGCATATCTAAAACTGGAAATGTCCATTCATTTATCACATTAGAAGGATCCAATTCTAGATACGCCCCGCCCATTTCTATATAAGCTCCGCCTACGCTTTTCCCGTGTTTTGATCGATTAAATCATGAGTTCCCCGAATCCATATAGCAAGGTAACTAAGTATATACAGATAAGTTGTTGAATACTTTGAAATTAATTTGACTGTTATATAACTAGTCGTGACATTACGGTATATTGACATTGACAGGGGATCGAACCAACAACCGTCATAGCCCATAAACGCGTGCTCAACACCAAGCAATTTGACTGGGTGCTGTTGCTACTTGCGCCTAATAAAATTAGTTTCAAAATTGTCCATAGATGGTTTATTAAATTGTAAAGACATGCGATTCGTAGAATTGACTGACCATTCAATCAATGTTCATGACGGAGATAGATACGTCATTCATTTCGTATTTTGATTGTGACGCCAGAGTATATGTGGCGTAATTGATTATGACGTGACTGACAGATCGGTTCTATCCTTTCCGTAATATTGCATAATAGACGATTCCAGGTTATCTATCAGTCATATGACGTCACGATCAACTGCGTGACGTGTATGATAACGTCACAATAAATTACGTCGAGCGCTTAATTGATGACGGACTAAGCACTGTTGTACAAATTGCATGTCTTTACTCTTTAATAAACATGTTGTTGGATAATTTGACACTAATTTGACCGGGCGCTGTTGCTGCCATAGGTAACAACAGCACCCAGTCAAATTAGTTTCAAAATAGTCAACAGCTTAGCTGTTTAGTTTTCTGGAAAATGAGATTTGGAGAGTGGAGGAGGCAGGGGTCGATCGATTCCAACACGGGCGGTGTGTGGGTGGAGCTTAGCTAAAGATGGGCGGGGCATAGCTAAATGTAGACCACCACCCCAACCCCCCTAATTAGTTATGTAGGTACATCGTTATATTTAGTAAATATTACGGCATGATTTTACTGTTTTTTGTTATTCGGCTTTGGTGAAATAAAAACTAAATAATCACTCAAATACTTTACTAACCAGCGTTTATTTTCAGGGATATCTAATCGAGCATGTCGGAACCAGTGGCGATTGAAGTGAAAGATGCAGATGGATTCGCGATTGGTCTTGTCGAGTTTGAGGGCAGGAGATATCCAAAATTCCCGGATTACAAGGAGATATTTCCGTCTCTGAAGGACATGAAAGCGAGGCCGGATGATATTCTCATCGTCACGTATCCAAAATCTGGTAATTTTTTAGTCTATTAATATTTTTAACCGTCTGCCTGCTGAATTTCTGCAGACTATATTTTCCATGGCATTTAACTCTGGGCCTGGTGATTATTTTGAAAACAATTTGTCTGAAAATTGTTGGTGGCTATGCCACCAACAACTTTCAGTCAAATTGTTTTCAAAATATTCACCAAGTCCAGAGTTATTCCCCATTGAAATTATTGTCCGGTGACTTGCAGCAGTCAGAGAGTCTCCATACACATTGATCGCATAAGCAGCTTTTTTAACGTCCATTAAGCCAGTGCGTATCATTTTAATTGCGGCTCGGAACTAGTATAAGTCGGTCTGTCAGTCAGTCTGTCAAATGAAACACATTTTCCGAGGTCATAAGATGTTGCGTTTGTCGCTGTATTTAATCGCGCATTGCGCAGTGGTAGTCGGTAGTTACGCGTCGCGAGGATAAACAAAAGTAATGCAAAATCATAGGAGAATGACAAAAAAAACATGGGTGAAAGTTTTCTGGGAATGGGTGGAGTAGAAACTTCTTTCAGCTGCAATGATTTTTTTAACCTCTAGTCGCACCGCCCCTACCCCACCCCACCGCCACCACCCAAGTCCTCCCTTCCCTACACCACACCCCACCCCACCCATCCTTGTTTTTTGCTCTCTTTCATCTTTAGCGGCCTTAGATTACGTTTTTGTTAACCAATGAAAATCTTTCGATTCATTTCAGGCTGAAAGGGGTATTTATATGATTAAAATAATTACCAGCAGTAGACACGTGATTCCATTAACCGTTTAACACTCATATCGGCCAAAAACGGCTTCTGCAGTGATGTTGAGACATGTCAATTTGCAGACCAAGAGAAGACTATTCTTGAAAATTTACCACCGGAATGACTGGTTCGATGACCGAGTCAATCATTCCAGTGCTAATCTTTCAAAAATAGTTTTCTCTTGGTCTGCAAATTTACATTTCCTTTGAAAAAAATGAAATTGTATTGATCAAATTCAAGGCTTAAAGGGTTAAGCACAGTGATTTGCTGTGTTCTGCCTTTCGGACCCAAACGATGGTGATTCCAGGTAACAGGTAAGACCACCTGTCATGTAGAACCACCATTCTTTGGCTCCAAAAGACACGTGGTTATCTAAGCATTCTTGACTACATCATGTGTGAACCTCGAAACGAGCGTGTGTGCACAATATGTGCACAGAACGTCCTAGGTGACGAATTTCACTATCCGTTTGAATGCCCAGTCCTTGATAATGAAAGAAAAGAATATATCGATAAATAGTATAGACTACGCTCAAATACCCTAAAGATGAATCAACTTGTCAATGTTCGGAACAGATCAAAATTAATATCACTCTACAAATTTGTAGATGTTATTTTTAAACGGGTGAACTGAAAAAATAAATTATATACGTTCTCTCACCCTCCGCCCCCACCCCACCCAACTTCCCTCTCAACAAAATCGTAATCAGAGTGCCGAATCAAAAGTTATGTTTATGAATCGGTGGCACTGGCTGATTTGTTGGCAAAATTCGTCAGAGTAAATGCGCAAATTCACTACAATCCAAAACACTGTTGTATGCAATACATGTAACACAACAATTGCCAACCAATCGGGTGCGAAATCGACTAGTGAAAGCGACGTCTTGGTCTCTCTTCTGTCACTATAATGGTCATGCGCCTGAGAAAACGGTATCTGCAATGGTCTTACGGGACGACGATTTGCATGCATGGAGGGGGGCTATTTTCTGGAAGCGTGTAACTGGTATGACCGGTAAGGTAACCGAACCGGCCATTCCGGTGGAGGTCGGTCTTTCGGAAGTGGTCTTCTCGTTGCGTGTAAATGTACACAGGCTCAGCACAATTTCCCAAATTCTTGATAATAATAATAATAATAATAATAATAATAATAAGAATAATAATAATAATAATAATAATAATAATAATAATAATAAAAATAATAATATTAATAATAATAATAATAATAATAATAATAATAATAATAATAATAATATTATGTAGGCCAAACCGTCATTTAGACAAGTAAAATATTGTACTTCTGTTTCCCCTTGTGCCACGTTGTGGCTTGGGTGTAAATAAAGAAATTGAAAAATTGAAATTGAACTTCTATTGTCAGGTACCACGTGGTCCAGGGCGCTAGTGAAGGAGTTGGTGAGAGGGAATCTCGATGGACAGTTGGAGTTAATCGGATTTTTAGAGATGAACAAGAGTGATGTTCTTGAGAAGATGGAGTCACCACGAGTTCTCGTCACTCACATCACGCCCGACATACTTTCTGAAGATGTGTCAAAGAAAAATGTCAAAATTATCTTCGTTGTCAGAAACATTAAAGATGCCATCGTATCGTGTTACCACCATGTCAGGGCTAGACGCGTTACGCACTATGACGGGACGTTTACTGGGTTTCTTGGTTTGATGGAGGACAATGTTTGTACGTAAGACTAGTAAAATGGCCCATCAGCTTATATTGTGATCGTCCACTTTGTTTTAGACTTAGAGAATGGATGAAACCAGTTTTAGCTATGCACTCCCATCTCTCTAGCTAAGCTCCACCCTCACTCCACCCGTGTTGGGACCGATCGATCCCTGAACTCCATGACTATCAATTTCCAGAAAACAATACAGCTAAGCTGTTGAATATTTTGAAACTAATTTGACTGGGTGCTGTTGCTGCCATAGGCATGTTTATTAAATAATAAAAACATACAATTCGTACAAAGCGCTTAGTCCGTCATCAACTAAGAGTTCTGGCGAACTTAGCTACGCCATTCATGCCGTCATAGATTATAACGTCATCTCATATGTCGCGCAGTTGATTATGACGTCATATGATTGATGGATAAACTAGAAATGTACATTTACTCCTTTATCCGCTGATGACGCGAGATTTTTCCTAACCGGCCCAACAGAATGAAGGTATTTGATTCGTCGATTAAGTATCTGATGTCATAATCAAAATATGTCATTTGTTAGCTGACGTCACAATCAAAATGACGTGGCTATGTCACGAAAGTGGCAATGTTACGCCACGTAAGTGTTTAAATTATATGTCTTTGATATATTTGCAATTTGAAGGTACATAGTCACGGCAAAATCATATTGTGTACTCTTAGAGGCTTAATGTTTGAACCTCAATGTAAAGAAGGAAATGAATCTTAGCATATGACGGTTTCATTCCGCACACATTTTTATTAATTTTCTTGACTGCAAAGTTGAATTAGTGACTCGTGTCTCCAAGTCAATTTCACAACTTAAAAAATTATATTAATTCATGGGTAATGAAATCATCATATGTTAAGATGTATGACGTTTCATTACATTTAAGCCCAAAATTTAAGCCTCTAAAATTATACAGTTTTGATAATTTTATTTCTAAGCATTTGTTGTGAATATGCACATTTAATAAATATTCTGTTGATTATTTTGAAACTAATTTAACTGGGAGCTGTTTCTGGCATAGGCAGCAACAGCCCCCAGTTAAATTACTTTCAAAACATTCAACAGCTTACCTGGATTGTTTCCTTGAAATGCAGGCTTCAAAGCGTGAAATCGATTCAAACACGCCTACAAAGTGGGCGGAGTTTGGTTAGAAATGGGAGGGGCATAGCTAGAATGGATCGATCTATCGACTTCAAGTTTCAATAAGCCTAATCACACGTTGTGTGGCTTGCATTGGAACATACCTTGGGATGATGGTACATACATACGGTTAGCCTGAAAATTTTAACCTTTGGAGTTTGAAATGCTACTGCCTTAGTCTCAGGACAATTGATGAATCCAGTTTATAGATCAATTATGTGACGTCATAATGAACTACGTCATATGTAGGCTGACATCATAAACGCGTAATAGTTCGTCAAGTTGTATGAATTGTATGCCTTTACTATTTAATAAACATTATGTTGAATATTTTTAAAACTAATTTTACTGTGCGCTATTGCTGCATAGGCAGCAACAGCGCCCTGTCAGATTAGTTTCAAAGTATTCAACTGCGTGGCCGCATGGTTTTCAGGATATTGAGATTCAGAGTGTGCAGGGATCGATTGATCCCAACACAGACAAAGCGTTGGCGGAGATTAGCTAGAGATAACCGGGGCATAGCTAAAACTGGATTTCTCCATTTCAAGGCAACTATGCATGACAGCTCTCGAATTTTGAAACTAATTCGACTCCCAGTCAAATTAGTTTCAACATGTTTACCAGGATATTGCTTACACCATAAGGGACTTGTCATGTGTCTTCCCTATCACTGTAAGTGTTAAGTGTTCGGATGAAGAGCTAAACATATGCTTAATACGTGACTGATTATTTGCTATTGACAGTGCAGTACGGTACGTTTTGTGATCATCTGAGGAGCTGGGAAACATATTTCGATCAACATCCAGAAAATCCGGTTCTTTTCCTGCACTATGAAGACATGAAAGAGGTGTGTATTATACCCTGATAATGCAGGTTACTGGACTGGTACTGGGACAATAGGGCCTGGTATTGGCCCAGTATCAGCCCAGTAACCTGCATTATCAGGGTACCTCACGAAGAATGTGTTAAAGTGCGGGATTCCAGCTTATCCATCAATCATATTACGTCATAATTAAATAGGAGGATGCAGCTGACGTGTAGGATGACGTCATAATCAATTATCTCATGAATCACGCAGCTAAGTTCGTCACGAACGCTTAATTGATGACGGGCTAAACGTTGTTGTACGAATTGTGTGTTTAGTATTTAATAAACTTACCATTGAATATTTTGAAAGTAATTTGACTGGGCGCTGTTGCTGCCACAGGCAGCAACAACACCCAGTCAAATGATCTTTCCTGTATAGTTTTCTGCAAATTGAGATTCCGAGAGTACAGAGATCGATCAATCCCAACACTGGCGAATCGTGAGTGAGGCTTAGCTAGAGATGGGCATGGCATAGCTAAAACTGGATCCCTCCATTGTAAACTGAATTGGTTAATACGAATTGATATGGACAACACAAAGCAGCATTCTGATCAGCAAATGTTATTCAAAGATGCATATTCACACCAAAATGCCTGAAAATAAATTTATTACAATTGCAGACTTTTAGAGGCTTAAACCGTGTGCAAAGTTAAAGTATGACTGTGTGTGTGTTAAAGGGCAAATAGTATATTTAAAGGTGCATATTCACACAAACATGCTCCAAAATAAAGCTGTTAAAATTATCCCTACTTTTAGAGGCTTAAATCGTGTGCAAAGTTAAAGTAAGGCTGTGTGTGTGTTAAAGGGCAAATAGTATATTTAAAGGTGCATATTCACACAAACATGCTCCAAAATAAAGCTGTTAAAATTATCACTACTTTTAGAGGCTTAAATCGTGTGCCTAGATGTAATAAAACAAAATAAATCTTAACATATGATGATTTCATACCATACAAATCACTATAATTCTTTGTTGTGAATTTGAAATAGGAACTCCTGTAGTAGAACATTTAGGGTCGCTACAACAGAACGTGGTGGAAGCCGCCGATCCCAGATCCGCGGCTACAGGAGGAGAGGTGGGCTGTCAGAACAGTAATTATGCACATCCATTCCACACATTCCAACTCGGGATTGTGTCCCGAGAAAATATTATACGAGGCGCCTAAGCACACAAAATAGCGAACTCTTAAAACACTATCTCGCCAGTTATCAGTAGGTCTGCGGCTAATAACTAGGACATAACGTCTTATCTAGGCGCTGTCATAGCGTAGCATACTAGTGATTGAATGCCAGTCTGTCTGTGTGTCTGCCTGTCATGCTGTGTGTCTGTCTGTCATGCTGTCTGTCTGTCTGTCTGTCTGTCTGTCTGTCGGTCGGTCGGTCGGTCGGTCGGTCGGTCGGTCGGTCGGTCGGTCGGTCGGTCGGTCCCGTCCCGTCCCGTCCCGTCCCGTCCCGTCCCGTCCCGTCCCGTCCCGTCCCGTCCCGTCCCGTCCCGTCCCGTCCCGTCCCGTTCCGTTCCGTTCCGTTCCGTCTGTTTAGTTGTCTGTCTGTGTCTGTCTGTCGGTATATAGTCTTCTGCCCCCAGGCCGGCCCCCACCAGCATGTGATACCATCAAAATCCCCATATTAGAGAAACGCAACTGGATAGGTATACACGTCTGCTATGGACATTGATGAAGCACTTCAAAATTTGGGGAGATTGTTGCAGCAAGGACTTATTACCCGTACCACTTATGCTGAGAACCTGGCAACTCTCCCTCCTGGAAAGCCAACCCCAACCCACGCAGGAAGCTACCAACCACTCACGAGAGGCCGACCCCAGGCCCACGCAGGAAGCTACCAACCACTCCCGAGAATCCAACCCCAGCTCTCCTTTGCGAGAAGCCCCCCCCCCCGAGCTAGAAACCCCACCCAAGTTCACAGATGAGGAGATCGACAGTTTTTTTGATGCTTTCTTCCAGGAAATGAGGGACATACCCCCAAGATTTGTGAAGGTCCCACATGCAATCTAGCACTATCTGTGGGGATGGGCACTTCCTGGACATGTGGAACGAGATCCAACAGCTTTCCTGGATAAAAGACTGGACAAGATCGAGAGGAAGCTGGTGGAAGACGTCCTCGAACAGAAGGGGATGAAGTTCTGCGTTGCTCTCAAGATCACCCCTCACAAGGAGAAGAATGACGGTCTGGTCTAAGCAGCATGCCATCCTGAAGGCAAGCGCTATTAGCGAGGCTGTGAAGGAGGCCAGAGACAAGGTGATGCAAGGCCTTGAGAACTACACCCGCGAGTGGTCCGGCTGGGCCATCGATCAGGTTGGTGCATTGTACCTCAACATCGCTAGATATTAATCACTACGTGGTGGGTCCTACATCGATCTCCCGCTTCGATTAAGCGAAAACGTGCTGTGGTTAATGTCCAGAACAATGATGACCACTGTCTTCGCTGGTCTCTCTTGGCTGATGCTTATCCTGCAGACAGTAATCCCTAGCGGACATCGAAGTATGTAGGGCACTGGGACATACTTGACTTCAACGGTGTAGACACTCCAACCCTCTCCACCAGTTCAAGCGTGTTGAGTGACCATTGATGTATTCGGGCATGGCAAGGGTGTTTACCCACTGCATCTGAGTGAGGCTGATCCCGTCATTCCAAGGACAGAGCTCCTGCTTTTCGAGAAGGGCGGCAAGCAACACTATACCTGGATTAAGGACCTGAATCGTCTGCTCTATGATCAGAGTCAGTATAAACGGAGAAAGCACTTCTGTGAGCGGTGTCTCCACTGTTATTCTCATGAAGAGCTTCTCATCAAGCACAACCCGGAGTGCTGCGGCATCAGTGGCAGACCAATGTGCATAAGAATGCCTACAGAGGAGAGGAAGATGATACAGTTCACCAACTACCAACAAGCAACTCTAGGTGCCATTCATCATCTATGCCGACTTTGAAGCCCTAACAACGAGGAGGGAGTGGCCAGAGGCGAATCCAGCTCCATCGGCTGTAGTTCATCAACTCGGTCCAGTTCCTCCCAGCATCACTTGACTTCCACAATGTTCCCACTTACAAAGCAGTATGAACCTAACACTGCCAACCATGAGCTCCTGCTCCGCAAGGGTGTATACTCCTATGATTATTATTTTTATTATTATTATTATTATTATTATTATTATTAGACCATATTTCTATAGCATTCTATTCCAACATCAAGTCGGTTCTGAAACGCTTTACAATTTTAAAATTAGAAACAAATAAAAATTTAGACAATGTTAAAAATATAGACCTAAGACATAGTTAGCCTACTTAAAATACCATATGACAAAATTTACTATGTTAGTATAATTTTGTAGTAAGCTAAAACCACAGTACAGAACGAATCGGCATTTAAAAGGGATAACCATGGAAGTCTTTAAGAACTTTCAAAGTATGATTTGAAAAGGTGTGTTTTGAGAGATGTTTTAAAGGTGGACAGTTTGTTAGTGAGCACATGGATGGGTGGCACCGTTTCAATGAGGCCTCTCTCCCACCTCAGTCTGCTTTCTACAGTAAACTCTCTGCCGAGGGAATATCTGACAGCGACTACAACCACGCACAGGCTGTCTGGGCCCAGTTCGGCTGCCAGACCACGGGAGACTACCATGACCTATATCTGCGGTCTGACACTCTGCTCATTGCAGCTGTCTTTGAGAACTTCCGCATCACATGCCTCCATCAGTATCGTCTGGACCCAGCACACTATTACACAAGCCCAAGGTTGAGCTGGGCTGCACTTCGAAGGAAGACAGGTGTGGAGCTAGAGCTCCTCACTGACTACGACATGCATCTCTTCATAGAGAAAGGACTCAGGGGTGGTGTATCAATGGTCAGCAAATGCTATGCTAAGGCAAACAACCCATACATAGCTGCTATAATCCACAACAGTCGACAAGCCACATCATGTATCTGGACGCTAATAATCTCTATAGCTGGGCAATGAGCCAACACCTACAGACTGGAAGGTGTGAGTGGGTGGAGGACATTGATGTCAAAGAGATTATACAACATCCCATTGATAATGAAAATGGCTACAACCTAGAGGTTGACCGTGAGTACCCACAAGAGCTGCATGACATGCACAATGCCTACCCACTGGCACCTGAATGGATGAAGGTGAAGGGAACGTGGCTCCCAGAGTATCAGTGTGCATTGGGCGAGTCGATAGTGAAGACGGCAGCAGAAAAACCGGTACCTAACCTAAGAGACAAAGAGTGTTATGTCCTACACTACCACAACCTGAAGCTCTACCTCAGCCTGGGTGTGCGGTTGAAGAAGGTGCACAGGGTTCTACGCTGCAATCAGTCACCGGAAATGGAGCATTACATCCGACTCAACACACAGCTCCGTAAGAAGGCCAACAGCGACTTTGAGAAGGATCTCTACAAGCTGATGAATAATGCTGTCTTTGGTAAGACCATGGAGAACTTGTGCAAGTGAGTGGATGTCAAGCTAGTGCGGTCATCTGAGGAGGAGAAGCTGCACCACCTAATAGCTAAGCCCAACTTCTCCCAGGCGAAGTTGTTCGAGGATGATCTAGCTGCTCTCCACATGTACAAGACGAGCCTGCTGCTGAACTGCCCTGTCTATGTGGGAATGACCATCCTGGCCGTCTGGAAGCACCTCATGTATGATTTCTACTACAATGACCTGAAGCGATTATATGGTGCCCACTGTGATCTCCTGTACACTGACATAGATAGCTTCCTGTTGGAGATCCAGACTGAGGATGTCTATGCTGACATGGCTGCGAGGAGCAACCTCTATGACAGAAGCGACTACCCAGTAACACACCCGCTACACAGTACTACCAACAAGAAGGTCCTGGGCAAGATGAAGGATGAGTGTGCCGGGGTGCCAATCCAGGAGTTTGTTGGCCTGTGCCCGAAGATGTACTCCATCAAGCGGTCGGATGAGCAGGAAGTCAAGAAGGTAAAGGGTGTGTGCAGGGCTGTGGTTAGACAGATTCGCCATGAGCAGTACAAGGAATGCCTCTTCGGGTGAAAGGTCTTCCACCATGGTATGAACATGCTGCGAAGTGTGGGTTACCACCTCTATGGGGTCCACCAGACCAAAACAAGCCTCAGCCCCTCAGACACAGAGCGATGGATCACTCCCGATGGTATTCACGCCATGGATTATGGTCACAAGGATGTCATCACTCCAATGGATGTCGAAGAGCTGCTGGTTAGTGTATGAGCATTATGTGACATTAACCAACAGTCAGGGCTCAGTGTGGACACCATCTGGAGGATGTCTACTTGATGTAAGCACTCCTGCTGGAGGTAGCTGGGTGTCTGTAGGGATAAGCCAGAGCTCCTCTCATACAAACGGCTGCCTAGGACTGCTCCGCACTCCGTGCTGGCGTGCTAGGTAGTACAGCATAGGCTGTCCAGCCGTATCCACATACCTGTCAATCTTGTGTACATTTATCGCCCAGTTGGGGTCAGTCGCCCACCTACGTCCACCCTCCAACTTGCCAGGCTCATACAAATACTGAACCAGGGCATCGGACGGAAGTCGATCCTCCAAGCACAGCTCTTGAATAGAGCATAGTCGTTCTAACTGTTGGGTCACAGAGGATCGCTGAATGGCCTTGACTAGCTTCTGTCCTATCAGCCTAGTAACTTCAGCATTAGATCTCTCCACCACAATGGGCAATGCTCTCACCCATATCCTTGAACGACTGCCCACTGGGACAGCCATCTCTTGAGCATACAGATGTGGGAACAGCCTCTCTGCCAGTGTCCGGTTCCACCACTCGATGATAGCCTGGGCACGGTGATGTCCAACCTCGCCTCGTCCAATTGCTACACCTTGTTTCTGCATGAGAGCGACAGTTTCACCTCTAAACTCCTTACCCTCAGACACTTGGAGCAACTCTGGCCACCGGAGGGGATTTTGCGGGTCCTCATAGTACTCTGGAACCTTATAGCTGTCTGACTCGTGGCCTTATCCATGAGAAGCACTGCCGCCTTGCATCTACTGGCGACATCGACGATGGTGAGGGCGTACTTGTAGGTCTTGCATGTTCCTCTGGAACAGACCCGATCATGTGTAAGGTACAGCACATCGTTGACTCCTGTCCTCTCCTGTACAGCTCGGGCAAACTCTAAACAGATGAACAGACGACCATCGTTCATACGACAGCGGTCTCCGTGGCTGAACACATCTTTGAATACCTGTGAACACTGTTGTCTAATCTCTGCAGCGCTGGAGCCTTCACTGAAAGGAAGCTTAATGACAGAGACTTGCCAGTTAAGGGACTTGACGAGGTCATGCAGATAAGCCATCCTATATAGCACGTCTTGGACTGGCAATGCCAAAGAATGTGCCTACCACCGAGGCGATGGCTGGAATAGCCTCCGAGATCTTCTCAACTCCATGGAGAGAGCATTGTTGGCGATTTTGCAGCCCGTCTCGCCAGCCTTCATCGTGAACAGAGCAATCAGAGCCCAAACTGCTGCTAGTGGGCCAAGAGAGCCCTTCACGTAGATACGATACATTCCCGTGGCTTGGTGGATTAGTCGGTGGGATTCTGCCTCTACATCATCACCACCATAGTCCTCATCATAGGCGTCCTCAGTATAGTCCTCATCGTAGTCCTCAACTGGATCCTCGAAAGTTTCTGGTTCATACATTGCTTGTAGTCCCTGTTGACTATATGGTGACTTTAAATCACCTGTATAGACATGGCATCTGCAATCTTGCATGCAGGTGTGTTTGCGTTGGCAAACTGGGGTCTCAGCTTCGCTGACTATAAGGTGGCGGAGGTAGAGAGAAAACGTCATAACCAGGCGATGGGGAAGCTGTCTAAGGAGAAGTTTGAGTACAGCAAGGCACTCGAGCATATGCACCAAAGAGCAGCACGCCGACGGCAACAAAAGGCTCAAGCCACCCAGAACATCCACGAGGCCGATGAGAGTCTTGATGAGTACTACAGGGCTGTAAAGCTCTCTGAGCCGATGCTCGACTATGAGGAATCAGGACGTCAGAAGACGGCCGAGGCCAGAGTTGTAGTGGCTACTGTAGCAGCGGTGGTAGCTGGAACAGCTGCTGAAGTTATGTTCTATGTGTGTTCAAGCTGAATACCAGTGGTGTGTGATTCACTAACCTTGGCATAGCTAAGTACAGCACCGTTACCCCGACCGGGTGAGTGCTCCTTCGCTCCCCGAACAGGTTCCCATATGAAAGCTGAGCTGGTTGCCATATTTAGGCGGGATGTCCCTTCGTCCGAGGTGGCACTGATTTTCGAGTGGTGACTCGAGATCCTCGTGACCACTGGTCAGGCGGAGTAGGGCATATGACTTCGTTTTCTGTCAATAGAGACAGCAATCAGGCAGATCGCGCACCTCACCGAGAACGTTCGTCGCAGCCACCACAAGTTTGAAGTCATCTAGCTCCCCCACCTCCTGGACTATGCAATCCAAGGCACCGTGTTGCAATGTCAACTCTAGACGGTGGTTAGCCACGGCCTGGACCTGTTGGTGCTCTCGCTCTACATGTAGGATTCATTGTCTAGAGCCCGCATGTTTTAGTTCCTGGTCGTTCTCATCATGCCAGACCTGAAGTCACGGAGAGGTCATCGTTACTCCAACAAGATGTTCGGTGTACACCTGGAGGAATGGCTTGGCCTGCATCAAGGTCGGGTTCACGTGTGTGGTCCCGAGGAGGGAGAAGAGGGGCACCGCAACAGGTATTTATACATCTCGTTGTAAGTCGAATTCTGTGAATCCTTCATTACATCCAATGGCATAGTACCCTTTCACCTTCATATGGTAGGAAGGTCCACGAGCGAGTGGAGCCAGGACCTGGAACCCATCGTTCACATAGGTGGTGTCCAGGGTGTTGTTGCTCTGCATAATCTCCTACCTGCTCACCACCTGCGGGAGCTCTACCTTCTTCACCTCTGTGCACTTGAGCTTGAACTTAATCTAGTGGATCTGTCCCAAGAGGGTGAAGTCGATGAACTTGCCCGCTGTGGATAAAGGGTTCGCATCATGGATACTAGGTCAAATGACTGTCAGACAGTCCTTCCGAGGATCAGTGTGGTGTAAGGCCACAGGTTCAACTACCCCATCTGGATGCTGTCCATACTGCTGCATGTTTAAACGTCTGTATATACAGCTTTTTAAACGGCGATGTTTGGTAAAGTTCTGGTGACATGAATGACTAGGGGCTTAGCCTGTGTCAGTAGCTTCTGGACTTGCTTTTGAGCAGCTTCTGCACCTTCTGGAGACTTGCCTGGCTCTCTAGGAGTCGCTTTACAATCTGGACCATTGACATCATCGCTTAAGCCCTGTATATACAACGTGTTTAAACGTGTACGTTCTACCTCGAGAGCACTAAGCAGATCTAACTAGTCTGCATCTGTCAGCTGCTTAGATTGGTACTTGGGAATATCCATATCACTATACATAGCGGCTTAAACCATGGACCTACTAGTCTTATGTACTAGGTACTATGACGTCTTCCACATCGAATTCAAAGACTATAACAACAAGTCACCAGATGAGCTCGCCCAGCTCTCTAACGCTGAGGTAGCAGAGGAGCTAACAGCTGTGAAGCGCTACCTAGAATTTGGTACGGGGCAGATCTGCTTCGTCGAATACATCATTATGGAAGGCAGCATCATAGAGCAGCTGCTGCATACTAAGGGATTCTACAAGGATCAGGAGTAACCATCGGATG
This sequence comes from Chaetoderma sp. LZ-2023a, assembly GCA_034401795.1. Taxonomy (NCBI): domain Eukaryota; kingdom Metazoa; phylum Mollusca; class Caudofoveata; order Chaetodermatida; family Chaetodermatidae; genus Chaetoderma; species Chaetoderma sp. LZ-2023a. Next base: position 18,916 of record JAVVLW010005014.1, read on the forward strand.
TGTTCCAACAGTTACAGGCATCCATGACATCCCCCGACTCTGAGTTGAATAAGGCTCTGCGCTACTACAAGCTGGGAAAAGGCCGTACCACCGAATCATACAGTCCTTGGGTGTGTATGCTGTCAGCGTGGCTGGGGGCTGTCGGGCAGGCCAAGCTAGTTCAGGCAATCTCATTTGCCATGACTCCCACACCAAAAGAGAGCCAGGATGATCTATTGCTCTACAAGCAGGATTTACTAGCGGCGGAGAAGACTGGTGATAAGCACAGCAATAACCAGATCTGACACCACTCGTAGGGCTATCATCTTGCTAGCCCTGCTGGGAGGGGTGGTGGGTGTCAGCACGGGTCGCCATTTGTCGTACAGCACCCCTGCTGTTCCAGTGGTCGGAACGACAATCGGAATGACAGTCAGAACGACTGTAGCACTGGCCCTCATAGGAGACCATGGGGACCTAGGTGTAATGGACGTCGGGATGACATGCGTGGCCGAATTGATGTCAGTGTTAAACCCAAAGTGCACACCTATGGGAATTCCCATTGACTATCATGTTATTGTAGCCCCTAATCTTCAGTTCCTCGACATTCACGATCATATTGCTCGGAATAAGTCATAGGTGTGGCGATATAGCGAAGTCGAGCTTATGACGGGCCTTCTGTAAGGCTTGCTGGAACTTAGCAATGAGGCTACTGGGATCTGCAACAATGACCATGTCCTCAACGAGACTGCTGAACATGGCCTGCACTGCTTTTCCACTCACCCCATATATGGAGTGGCACAGCTTGGTCTGTGCTGTCATGAGACAATAACATAATGCTTCTAAGGATTGGTTGATTTGAACAATCCCTGCTGGTGTGAGCCCTGAGGTTGTGTGTGGGACATGGTATTTCCACGCCTCTGGATGGTCGTGCCTGATTCTGGTGATATGCATATTCTGCACTGGTGCACCAGGCTCTGAGTCTGGATCGAATGAGAATATGGCTGTCTTCCGACCGCTGATTTTTTGGGGTGTTTGATAGGGGAAGCCTGAGTAGCCTCGTTTTGGGTCGCCATACATAATGCCTAGACTGCTGTTGTCTCCACCATGGAAATGATAGCCTGCATGGGCGTTGAACTCTCGCTGGAGTCTACTGGCTGCTGAGCGGCTGTGGCTAGTGGTGCTGACAGTCTGTGGATCAAAATCGTTCGTATCAGTCAGGCTTGCGTCCAGCTCATGGAAAATTCGTCTCACCATGTAATACACATGGAATCTGAGACAGCTGGCAATGAGCACAGCTTCGGGGGCACAAGAATAGGAGTGCAGCAAACCCCCGCCGATGCCACATCCTGCTGTGGCACACCACACGGCAAAGTTCAGCTGTTGCTTCCAGAATGAGAGATTCTGGCCTGCCGTCCAGGTAAGAGCTTTCTTTGCATCCTTGAAGGTGATTGCGAGGTTGGTCAGTGGTCATGGATTGAAGGAGAAGCCGATGTGGGACCACCCATTGACCATAATGGAGATCGGGTTAGGTCCGGTATGTCATCCAGGAGACCACGTAGTCCAGCTCTCGAGCGGGTCCAAAGTGTACCCACGAGGGGCGGCTGACTCTGGTCGATTGTTGTGAGGTTCGTCAGGAAGGCCATCTATAGTAGTCACTTAAAGCTGCTGTTCCAGCCTCAGACGCAACATACTATTTGACACCATAGAGATCTTTGATGCAACCCCACCACAGCGTCTTGTTTTTTAACTCCTCCATGTCCACACGCCCGCTGGAGCCTTTGAGGTATTGCTGGTGCACTTTGGGTTTCTCTGTGCGGTACAGGGTTTGGAGCTTCAATATATGGTGGTACTCTTCATCACTGACCTGCCTATCCTCGAGAGCTTTGCTGACAGACTTGTCGATAGCCCGTAGGCTGCTCTGTGCCAGTGTTACATACTTAGCATGCTTCTCCAGCTTCCTGGTGATCTGACGCTGTCCAACCGCTAAGCCAGTGGCCAGGACAGTAGCAGCAAGGGTCACACCATCCAGCGGGATAGCGATGATAGCACCCACCCCTGTAGCAAGGGTGGCAATGGCAATCACACCAGCACTGGCTCCAATCACACCCGCAGCTGTGGTTGTGCGTGCTAGACTGTTGTTGACTGCTTTATATCGTCTGCATGTTCTGCTGTACTTTCTGTCTCATGAACATGATTCTGTCTGATGGTGTCAATCTGCTGGAGTCACCAGCCGTGTACTGTACCACCCGCCTCAGGTGCTAATGCGCTATATAGTTCAGGCTGCTTTCCCTGCTCTGATTTAGCCATGGTATTCCTAGTTCTTAAACTCTCGTAACATACCTCCCTCAAACACCACTCATCCAGTATAATGTCAGGGGTCAGTTGCTTTCGCAGTCATGACAAATGGAACTTCATCTAGTCACTCTGATAGTATGCTCACCATTGGTGGAATTTCTTGGACTTATACTTCTCCTCTTCCCACCACAAGACTTCTACAGACTTATCACACTCGCCATCCAAGAAGTCATACAAGTGTGGCCCTACGATGCCCTCCTCCTGCCAGATGAGACTCTCCCATTCTTGGACAGAGTTTAGTCCTTTCGTCTCCTTGCCTCTCTGGCATTCTGTTCAAACCAGCTCACCCGCTGCAGGCACTTGCCTTCTTGTCGACAACGCATTTCCTGTACCGCTATATCTAGCATCCTGGAGAAGGTATGTAGCTGCTCCTCTATCTCCTTTTTCAACATCTCGGCGAATGCTTGATAGGTCTGATATGATGTCATGATGGGGATAGGTCAATAAGTAGCAGCAGCGTAAACTCTAATTGGGCATCCGACAGACCATCCATGCTGGCATATGAACTAATGGTGGAGCTGTCAAACAGGTGATTTACGTGGGTGGACATGCTGTGGCTGATCGCTTTCCACAGTTAGCTGGTGGCTCCTGGCAGATATTCTATCACGTCTAACCCTACTTCGGTGAGTTAGCTGTGGTAGGCACTTCCTGTGGCAGATGTAACACATCGGCGTGTATGTACGTGGTGGAATGCTGAGCTACCGTGAAGAGAACCCATTCTATGCGATACTTAACTGCACGTCTACCAGCTAGAGATGACCTGATGACATTCTCCCCGTTTTGGAGTAGCAATCGGACAATCGGCATAGCTATACACTCCGTTTAACCCCCCTATATAGATATACAATGGAGCCTATATTTGCTCACTCGACCGATCTGGCGGATCTCTTGAACGTGTACGACGTTGATGCTGCAAAGGTTAAGGAAAGCGATGGCAAGTCATTTGTCCTTCAATATGGAGCAGAATCCAAGACATTCTCCCTCCATCCCGTCGGTGGAGATGGTGTAGACCAGCTCACTGACCTAAAGGATGTCTCGAAGGAGCGTCTGGGTCGAGAGAGGAATGGAGACAAATTAGTGTTCCGCTATGACTTCCTGAAGAAGAAGTTCATCCTCCACCCCCTGATAGATCAGTCACTAGACAAGGGTGAGGATGTTAACATCTTGGATGCTGACCTCAGCTTTCATGTCTTAGAGCTGACTGTGAAGCATTCCCCACCGACGTCAAATGATGGTATGGTGTTAACCCTGGTGAAACAGCTGCAGGTAGTCATCAAAAAGAATGCGGTGTGGTATTGCATTGGACCTGGTGGTAACTGGCGAACGTGGGTGTCACTATATAGACCTTCAGCAGTTATTGACCTGGAAGTCATCCCACTCTCCACCATTGTGAAGAAAGATGGCATGGTCCGGAAGCTTTATAACTGGGGGACATCTTTCCTGACCTATATAGGACAGGGCACAACCCTAGTTGCAGTGGGTCATAGGATTGGGGCCACTGGAGGAAAGCTCCTATTGCGTTGGCCCTTTGATGGACCAGAGGAGGCTATCAATATTCAGAAGGGTATCTTACGAGTTGAGGGTGTGTCACACTCCTCAAACGAGAAGGGTTCCGTGAAGTTACTCGAGCGTGTCGGGCTCACAAGTCCGCAAACAACCCATATTGTGCTAGAGCTGCGACTTCTAGCTGGTGGTAAGGTGAAGCAGCTAAGACCTGCCCCAGATGGGATGACGATCAGCATCGGGGATGGCACAGGGCTCGATATGACACAGATATTTCTCGAGGGGTTCACCTTGTTCGGTTTAACCCTCCATATATAGGATGTGGGTTATACTACTGCTCGTACCTGTGGTGACTGCCTTACAGACAGCCATAGTAGATGCCAAGTGGGCCCACTTCCGAGATGAGCCCCAATACAATTCCTTCCGTGACCTTCTGCAGAAAAATATCTACGACAGATTTCACCAACGTGAGGAAATTGAGTCTGTCTGCCACTTCTATGGTGTAGAAAGGTCTGGACGTGGTTGTCTGCAGCCGATGCAGCACCAGATCCTCTGTGTCACCCGTGAACATGTCAGAGTCTGCCATGGTGCAGATGGTAGGCACTTTAGCTTTCTTCCAAGTGAGCTTTGCCAAGGCAGCTAGAAGGGCCCGTGGGTAATCCCCTCATGCCGATGTGACACTGGTCGTGACTACGTGTTTGTTTGATTCAGTTACTTTGAGATGGAGACATGAGGCTGGACATGTGTTTGTGATCCAACATTATGTCTATCATCATCATCATCATCATCAGCAGCAGCAGCAGCAGCAGCAGCAGCAGCAGCAGCAGCAGCAGCAGCAGCGGCGGCGGAAGCATTATGTCTATCATCATCAACATCATCAGCATTATGTCTATCATCATTATCAACAACATTATGTCTATCATCATCATTATCATCATCATCAGCAGCAGCAGCATTACCTTTATCATCATCATCAGCACCATTATGTCTATCATCATCATCAGCAGCAGCAGCATTACGTTTATCATCATCATCAGCACCATTATGTCTATCATGATCATTAATAGTTATAAAATAAGTATTTCAGAACGGGCCCCCACCTCCAGGTGATGCCTTATTAGAGAAACGCAACTGTATAGCTAACAGAATCTCTCAATCAATCAAGCTAACTGAATCTGAAACTCAATCACGGGTTACCCTGAAGAACTGTGGAGTTACATGCATGTTGCAGGCTGTGCGGTATGGCGGGGGAAAATTGGCAAGATCACTACATGACCTGGGTGACTATGCAAATAGATCGCTTGAGTCCTGGAGAGCTTCTCCTGACCTATCATTCGCAATAGTAGTAGACGAAGTACTCGCCCGAAAAACCCCACCAGGTGCCGAGTTAGTGGTTAGACGCTATCCACTGACAGCAATGGCAATGACAGAACTAAGACAGTATTTAGATCATCTGCTAACGATCCACAGTATCAATATGGATGATGCTATCGAACCAAAATAAATGTGTTGCTAGATTTTTTATTTTAGAGTAATATCATCAATGAGGCAGTCGAAGAGGAGGTCGAGCGCCTCATCTGTGAGATTCTTATGCAGGTGTGTCTCTGCTTTGGGCTTCCTGTATGTTGCTGGAACGGATGGCTCGCTGTGAGCGGTCATGGTGGACCCTACGTTGTAATACACCTACTCATCTGTGAACTTATTGGGATTGCGTATATTCATGGTTCGGAGTCTTATGAGTAAACCTGTAGTGTACTACAGCTTGTAGTGGAAGTATTGCACTTGCCTGGCGTGAATAAACTTTTGATGTCGTAGGTCTAAATGGAAGTTTTGTACTTGCCTGGCATGGTCTGAACAATGGATGGGCGCCTACCGGGGGTTGGGGTGGGCCCTACATTGTAAAACATATCACAGCCAGCCAGCCCTCTCTTCTGATAGCCCACCTTCCTCCTGTAGCCACCGATCCACGATCCGCGGCTCCCACCACCCTCTGTTCTGATAGCCCGTTATGTCCTAGTTATTAGCCGCAGACCTACTGATAACTGGCATATTACATCTAACAGATAACAACAGCGAGATAGTGATTTACGCGTTAGCTATTTTGTGTGCTTAGGTGCATCGCATATTTTCTCATGACACAATCCCGAGTTGGAATGTGTGGAATGCATGTGCATAATTACTGTTCTGACAGCCCACCTCCCCTCCTGTAGCTGCGGATCGCGGATCGGCGGCTCCCACCACGTTCTCT
>JAVVLW010005018.1:0-11000 GCA_034401795.1 Chaetoderma sp. LZ-2023a
CAGTTTTCTTGGTTGCAGCAGCGTCGGCGAGAAGGAGAAGCGAGATTCATGCGCTTTCTGCGAACAAGACCGTTTTGTCGTCACGGGTGAAGGTTTAAGATTACTTCCACGTCTTTGTTTCCTGGCAAAGAATCAGTCACTTAATATCCAGGACAGCCGATCAATTTGCCAAGTTTAACTAGACATGACCCAAATTCTTGTGCTTGGTGTCCTGTCAGATGTCTGAAGATGTATAAGAAACGTACTTCTGAGTGGAGAGACGACCCGAAATCCCTGTGGTTATGTCTCAAAGCTCCCCATTTACGTGCTTCGAAAGATACTATTTCTCGTTGGATAGTTGACGCTATTCAGATGTCGCACAAGATCGCTACAGGAAAGCAGATTGATCGTGCGAATGCCCATGAGGTCCGAGCACTAGCAGCATCATCGGCCCTTTATAAGGGCTGTCTCATTAGAGCAGGTGATGTCTGTAGCACAATGGCATGCCGAGTCGTCATTCACTGATTTCTACCTTCGCGACATCTCCCAGCACACTTAATCCAGTAGCCGTCGCCAATCTGTACGAACCTAAACTAAGCCACGTCCGACCACTACTTCGCACACATCACAAAAGTCTTCCGCCTACACTGACCAAGCGCTATGCACATGACTGAGTACGACCGTGGATTGGGCCTAGCTCCTGTGATGATCAAGAACAGATTGACCACTCAAAAATGGTGAGTGTTTACATTAATTAAGTGACTATAAATATGTTTACTTCCAGTCGAAATACCAGACTGAGTAAGTGAATAGTCTGGTACAAGAGTATATTTATCCTCTCATACAGACATGAGACTCATTCCAATTTGAAAATCTAATCGATATACTGATAGTTTTTTCAAAGATTGAGTTGTAGTAGCTTCTTTGCACTCTACTGGACTGCCTAGCTGAGACTTGGGGCTGACACGGGTCTGGTGGGTGTTGCATCACCATGGACATCCCTCTGCTTTTGTGCGGACAAAAGAGGGGGGGGAGCGCGGTCTAGACCATGGAAGTTTAGCACTCTATGAGTCAGATAGCAGAACCCAAGCGTATGCCAGGGTTTTAGTCTCTTCACAACCTTCTCTGTTGGATGGTTGGTGAGTGCTGGTTCGAGCCTCACCTCCTCCCACCGGCATTCTGGCTGTCGAAATCCGGAGTTTATCATAATAGTACATCTGGTAAGTATTATTCGAAGTAGAATCAAAAAGCATCCGCTTTTGTTTTCTACGAGAATTCTTAATACTTACCAGATGTACTATGGCCCTGCCTCAGCCGCCCCGCAGAGGTGAGGCTGAGCTGCTTTCGCAGTTTGCCAAGGCAAATATAAGACGAATCTGACTGTGATTGGGAATTGACTCGGTACCTGCGGCTATGGTATTCCCGGACACAGTATGGGCAGGACCAGGAGAGTGCGGAGTTTAATTGTTTATTTTGAGCTAGACTAGATAATAGACATTATCATAATAGTACATCTGGTAAGTATTAAGAATTCTCGTAGAAACAAAAGCGATGCTTTTTTGATTCTGAAATATTAACTTATATGTCACCTATTTATGTGAAGTTATATCAGTCATGCCATGAGCGCTTGTATGTCGTTCATAAATTTGGCAGCAACAGCGCCCAGTCATATTAGTTTCAAAATATTCAATCGCATGTTATTGAATAGTAAAAGCATACAATTCGTACAAATTGACAGACTATTAAGCATTTAAGATGGACTAAATCGAGCCATTCATGACGTAATTCATTATGATGTCAGCCTACACGTGACTTTGTTGATTATGACATCATATGATTGACTGACAAACTGGATTCATCTCTCAAAAGTGTCCTAGTGAGAAAGTCACCTGGTAATAACTAAGCTGGCCAAAAATGGCTTCTGCAGGAAAGGCTTTCAGGGATGTCCATTTGCAGGCCAAGAGAAGATGCTTTTTAAAACATTCTACTGGAATGCCAGCCATTGATAACCATTTTCTGTCTTTATATGAACATTTAATAAGCAACTAATTTGATTTTCTTTACAAATCTTGACCATAGGAGTTAAAGAGATTAAAATGTTTTAATCTGACCTTTGAGGCTTTCTGTTGCTTCTAATAGCATGTTTTCTTGCTTGCAGGAGATCGCTCGCTTGGAAGCACGTATCGAGGAGCTAGAGGAAGATGTCACAGTGAAGGTATATATAATGGAATGATATAAGAACATTTCCTGGGTTTGAAATTACTCATCTTTTTGAATATTTTGGAACAGATTTGACTGGGAGTGTTGCTGCCTAAGGCAACAACAACTTCCAGTCAATTAGTTTCAAAATATTCAACAGCTTATCTGCATGGTTGCTTTAACACCAGATTGTCAAACTCTAGATGGCACCTCTATGACTGAATGTATATACCGAGGCAGACACACTAGTTTTTTTCTGATTGGTTGAAAGGTAAATCATGACAGCCATCATAGGGTGTAGAAATGTATCAACTTTTAGCTACTGAATTGGTAAACCTGTATAGTTTTCTGGAAATTGAGATTCAATAGAATATATAATGTAATGCATTGGCACTTACATGATCATCACACACTATCGCTTGAGGAGACAAAATGGCGGCAATCACTGTTCAACATTTATACGATTTTACAACGAAGATAATTGTTATACAGATAAGAGAATGGTACAGGATATGAATGATATTCTATCTACATACCATAATCTATGGTGCAATACAACATTTAAGATGACATTAGCATCCCTTTAACAGAATGATGAATCCACATTTATCCATGCCCCACTCATCTCTAGCTAAGCTCCGCCCATGCTTTACCCGTGTGACATCTTATGAAACCCTGAATTCCTTGAATCTCAATTTCCAGAAAACTATACAGGTAAGCGATTGGATATTTTCACATCAAGAGTATACTTACCTCCCTAATACTTTTGATATTGCTAAATATCGGCTTTCACTCAATAAAACACTCAGATTAAAAACAGTTAGGTGCCCCTACTGGGCAGGGAGTCAGAGGTAGTCCGGCGGATGCTCGCCCCACCACCGCGCATGGCGCCGACTACTACTTCCTCTTGCTCATTTATTGGCAAAGGGTTACATGCGGTTTTGTGATTTTCATACTTTTCTGCGCGTTGCATGTTTTTCGCTCACGTTTGACGTTTATTTTTGGTGGAAGCATGTCGGAAAGGGAGGATTCGCCTCTAGAAGGAGCGGGATCGCTTTATCAGGTGAATTCTTTGATATGCTAGCGTGTTTTGTCCCGGTTTAATGTATTTCGGGACTCGCGCTTACGCTGATTAGCGCCTGATTATGTTTGGGTTTTTACAACATGGTGCTTCATATGTCTCATTTCTCTTTGTGTTTTGTCCACAGGTATCGCATAGAGCTTTGGTGGACTTTTCGGCACAAGAGGATATGTTTTCTCTCCACCACGGTTCCATTTCCTACTAATACTGTTAGGTTATCTAACCAAAAGATCTATGTTCAGTGAGTTGGAGGCCTGTTATAAAGGTCTTCTCACTTTGCCCTCTTGCTCCAATTCCTTCCCTGAGGTGGAGAGAATGTAGAGGCGTACTATGGTGGAGTTCTCCGGTTCATCACGTTGGATGGTTTGTCTATACAAGGTTCAGGTATCTAATTATAATGTAAACAAAAGGGGAGATAATTTCCCTTTTTGCCAATACTAGAATTGGAAGGAGTTATCTCTGTATATCTGATTGTTGTGTACTCGAAATGCCAATTCAACGGAAATGTTCCGTTTTTACTTATACAATTCGTTCTTGCTCTTGGTGCTTGTTGCGGATCGATTAATTTGGTCACGAGAGTGATGACGTCATAATCGGCCTTGGCCTTTTATTAACAATTAACGTTTTGTCCATGGCTGGTTCTTCTTGATTTCTGATCTTGATGATCCTGTCCTCATCTTTTAGTTGGTTTTGAGTTTGCTAACCTTAACTATCTTGCTCATTGTCCCTGTCCTTTGTCCTGTTTCAGAGACCTGGTTGCCCGTTCCTGCGGGAGGTTTCTGAAAAGCCGCTTTGTCCCGCACTTGTGCTTCAGCTGCAGTCCCTGTGGACCGTTGCTGAAGTGCGACGTATGTAAGCTGTGGGGGGCGAATTAATGTCTGATTTTCTCGCATTGCAGGCAAGGGAGAAGGTAATGGAGGAAGAGAGGAAGAAGAAGGAGAAAGTGTGTAAGAAGGGTAAGAAGAAGGCCTCATCCGCGGTGGATATGGAGGCCTTCAGGTCCGAAATGTTGCAAGAGATGCAGAGGACAATAAAGGATCTGGTCCCAGAGTTGCTTCGTGGCATGCTCCCTGGGCAGCTCCTTTGTTGTCCTCGGCATCTGCTTGCGAGCAGGTGATCCCCGCCTCTGAATCCGGTCCTCTTTAGGTCCGGTCCGGTTGTGGATTCAGAGGTGGCCCCTTTGTTGGGGGCAGTCCAAGGCCCTGGCAGCAGGCATGGCGCCGCGCCGAGGGGCCGTGGACAACGGTTGTTGCTGGGACCCGCGGTCTGCTCATCAGACCCCGGGTATCCGCGCGCCGAAGGTGCCAAACCCTCCTATGGCACCTTTCCTGGCCAGTCCGGGTTAGCTTTCTTTGCTGACCCGGAGGTCTAATCTTTCTGGCCAGGGAAGAAGAGGATCTCCTGCTGGGGTCGCCTCTGAGGACGTGGCCATGGAATACGACGTCTGTGCACCCCTCGCGGGGAATGCAGGCGACGTGTTCATGGTTCTACTCACGCAGGAGTAGATTTCACGGTCCAGAGGGTGTCCCCGGGCGGTGCTGTTGACCACGGATACCGCATACCTCGGCTTGCCGATGGTATGGCTGGTGCTGGTCAGACCCGTGGTAGAGCGGTGTTTACCCGCGCTCTGCCACGGCGCCTGCTCCTGGTCAAGCCGCGGATTTTAGCATGCCTGCCTCTCTCGGGCCCGCATGCTTTTCCAGGCTTGCCAGGGGTATCAGCTTACCCGCCGTCGACATCAACTGCGAGTGCTCTGGAGGAAGACGAAGGCCCTCGTCTAGTAGAGCGCTCGCAGTTAGCCACGGGAGGAGGATTGGGTCGGACGCTTGCCAGTGGCTGGTAAGTGTTCGGCCAGATCTACCCGTGGAGCTGCCGGCTAGCCAGCGTGACCATAGGCCGTGGTTAGCTGGTAGGCCGGCGGCTACCGCTATGCCATCTCTGCCGCTTGCTGAGCATGTCGTGGGACATGTTCGAAGCGGCAGAGGCGTCCATTAAGGTGAATGGACGTCTCGCGAAGGCCCCTCGCGAGGTGGCGAAGCGGTGCCGCATCGTGCCCCTGGATTACCAGCGGTACGGTGTGGTGCCAAAGCCGAGCGTTGATGATCGCGCGGCTTTGGCGAAGATTGCGCGGCCGGGCTCCCGTTCTGACACGGGAGTCTTGTGCTCGAACGCGTTGCGTTCGGCAAATGCCGCGCTGCGGGATGCGGAGGAGAGTGGGAGGAGCGTCGATTGCCGCTCTATCCCACGTTTCCCAGCTGCTACAAGGGGTGGTAGCGGCTTCCGCATCACGCCAACCTAGCCCTGGTTGACAGTCCAGAGAGCCATTCAGGATGGTATCAACCTGGCATTGGACTGTTTGACGCGGGCGGTAACCAGAAGTGTCCGGGCGAGGCGCACGTTTGCAACTGACAATCTGTGCCCGTCCCAGGACCTGTATAATAGGCTGCCTGCGGACGCCTATGACAGGTCCTGTCTCTTTGGAGGTGAGGGATGCAGGCACCTCCAGGGAGACGGTCACTCTGGTTAATAACCAGAGGGCGCTGCGGGAACAGTTTGAGGTGCTCCGGCGGGAGCGTGTTCGCGCGGCACCCCCTGCGTATCGTCCTCTGCAGGCTCGAGGTGGTGCTGGCCCGGTCAGGGGCCAGCCACCGTCGCAACGTAGCCTAGGCCACGGGCGATTCGGCCAGCAGTGAGGGGGGCGCAGGCTCCCCAGCCGCACCCCAGCCAGACAGCAGCCCGCGCACCGTGGTGCGCGCGGCGCTGGGCGGGGCGCGCGGGGATCTGGTCGCGGTAATCGGGCCTGATGGCCTGGTTACCGCGGTGGTAACCACTCCGGTGTTGCAGGCCGAGAGAACAGTGCCACTCTGGCCCTCCTTATGTCCACCTCTATCCCTAGGTGGACCGGTGGGCGGCCGTTTGGCCGCCCGCTTGCCAGAGTGAAGCGTTGACTCAGGACCGTTTAGTCTTGCGATGGCTTTCAGTCGGGTATCGTCCCGACTGGGTGACAGGCCCGCCATCGCGACTGTCTCTCGCGCCGATCTGGACTCCCATTCCACGGGATCCGATCAGAGGTTGTGTATAGAGGAGGAAATAAATTCCCTCATACTAAAAGAAGCCATTCAGCCGGCACAGAGGTGCCCGGGCTTCTATTCAACCCTGTTCTTAGTAACAAAAAACACCGGAGGGTGGAGGCCGATTCTCAACCTCAAGCCGTTGAACAAGTTCATCGAGACACCCAGTTTCAAGATGGAGACTGTGCGCTCGGTGTTGGGCGGGGTTAGAGCGAGGGATGTGGACAGCGTCGATAGATTTGAAGGATGCTTATTTCCACATTCCCATAGAGAGGAGTTTCCGTCGATTCCTGAGATTTGCATTTCAGGGCGGCGGTGGGAATTCAGGGTGTTACCCTTCGGAATTTCACGGCTCCTCGGGTCTTCACCCGTGTGGTTCTCGCGATCACTGCATACCTCCGCAGGAGAAGCATAGCAGTCCACACGTACATAGACGACTGGCTATTGAAAGCACACACCCGGGAATCGTTGTCAGCCAATCTGGAGATTGTTTTGAAAACTCTCTCGGACTTGGGCTGGATAAATCAATTTCCCGAAATCAGAGCTAACTCCATCCCAGAAGTTTGTTTAACCTGGGCATGTTCTTCGATCTGGAGACGGGGTATGTGTACCCCACTCAGGAGAGGGTTCAAGTACTCATCTCGGTAATTCAGTCGGTGTGCGACAGTCGTCATGTCCTGGCACGGGTTTACTTGAGAATGCTGGGCTTGATGGTTTCTTTGGAACCAGTCATTCCACAGGCCGCCTTGCGCAGGCGTCCGATCCAGTTGTTTCTCATGACACAGTGGACCCAGAGTTCAGGTTCGCTGGACTCGAACGTGCCGGTGTTGGCGCCTCTGATTCACCACCTGCAATGGTGGTTGAATACAGAGAATCTCTTGCTGGGGGTTTTGCTAACCCCCTCCCCACCCTCAGGTGACTGTGTATACTGATGCATCGATGGAGGGGTGGGGAGCTTGTCTGGAAGAGTCCACAGTATCAGGGCTTTGGGATCTGGATCAGTCCAAGGAACATATCAATCTACTAGAGCTAAGAGCAGTAGTCCCTGGGCCTGGAACATTTCTTACAGAAAGTTCAGGGCAAGATTGTTCTAATTCGTTCAGACAACTCAACAGTAGTGACTTACATAAACCGCCAGGGCGGAACGAAGTCGCCCAGTCTCTGTATGATGACATGGGGACTGCTTTGTTGGTGCCTGGATCATGGGATCACCTTGAAAGCAGTTCATATTCCGGGAGGTTAAATCTGCTAGCAGACTCATTGAGCCGAAGGATGAGTGTTTTAACCCACGGAATGGCAACTAAATCAATGTGTGGCGGATCGTCTGTTCGACCATTGGGGGAAACCCAACATAGATTTGTTCGCGATGAAGAAGAATGCGAAGATGACGACGTACGTCTCTCCGATTCCAGACCCAAGCGCTTTCGCAACAGATGCGTTAGCTATCAGCTGGAGGGAATGTATGCATACGCATTCCCCCAGCAATCCTGATTCCAAAGGTGCTTCAGAAAATCAGGCAGCAGGAGTGCCAAGTGCTCTGATCGCCCCGGATTGGCCAAGCCGATCGTGGGTATACGGATCTGCTGGACCTTCTGGTCTGCAATCCGGTTCCGCTGCCTCTGATGGACAACCTTATCTCCAGGGCAAGGCCCTTCACGACAATCCGTCAATGTTCCGATTGACTGCGTGGATGTTGTCAAGGAATCTAGAATTAAGGAGGGCTTTTCTGAGCAAGCGGCCATGTTTATGGCCAAAGCCAGGAGGGGGTCACCTCCAGAGCATATAATTATAAAATCAACAGATTTGCAGAATGGTGCTCAAAAAGATGTATTGATCCAATGGAATCATCTATTCAGGTAGTGGCTGATTTCCTCTGTCACCTATATGATGCCTATAGCCTCAAGCCTAACTCTATTGCTGGTTATAAGTCAGCTTTAATGACTGTTATTCCTTGCTTGGCTAATAGGGGGAGTGATGAAGTAAGTACATTAAATGTATTAATTAAAGGCATGGGCAATCTAAGACCAAGGAATCCTCCACTGATTCCGTCTTGGAGTTTATCACTGGTGCTCCAGGTACTAGGTGATAAGCCTTTTGAACCACTTAGTTCCATTTCTATGAAAATGTTAACTCTTAAAACTGTATTTTAATTGCTGCGGCCTCGGCTAGGCGTAGGAGTGAAATTCACGCCTTATCAGCCGAGGTTGACCGTTTTGTGGTTACAGGGGAAGGCCTTAAGCTTCTACCTAGGATTAATTCTTGTCTAAAAATCAGTCATTGAAATATCCAGGTCAACCTATTTTTTTTGCCATCTTTAACTAGATATGATCCTAATTCTAAAGTATGGTGCCCCGTACGGGCGCTGCTCCGGTACAAACAGCGTACTTCGGAGTGGCGTACCGACCAGTCAGCGTATGGTTGTCATATATTGAACCCCATGGTAGGGCGTCTAAGGACACCATTTCTAGGTGGATTGTGGAATGTATTCAATTTTGTCACAAATCCGCCACCAGGGCGACAGGTTGACGTGGCCAAGGCTCACAGTGTCCGCGGTGTCGTGACATCCACTGCCCTTTTTAATGGTGTCCCTGTATGATGATATTATGTCAGTGGCTCAGTGGCACTGTGAGTCTAGTTTTACAGACCATTACCTCCGTGACACCTCTAACCCTCTCGCCTTGTCGATTTGAAACAATAACCGCTTTATGTTTGTGAAGAGTGCCTCCGCATTGCTTATGTACTTCGCCATTCAGCGACGGTGACAACCACTTGTCGGGACTGTATCATCCTTCTCTACTGGATTCATGATGACAGCTTCCTAGGACAACAAGGTCAGTCTTGTTCATGTGTTGTTCATTGTTTGTATTGTCACGTTACCCAGTGTTATTAATATGGTGATGGTTTATGTGGTTGTGGTTCTTTATAGAGAGTATACGAAAATGGTGCCTTTTCGTCTCTGTCCTATAGTACTTAGCACTAGTACGAAGAGAGCGTGTAGGACATTGAGGTCATTTAATTCTTCCTCCCAAGGGAGGGGGGGGAGCGCATATGACAAATCGGTCATCTCTCAGGCATCGGTTGTGTTATCCGATGGTTTATCAAATCCTGACTGTGTTTTCACACAGTTTCAGACGTCATAAGTGCCTTAAACGCTTGAAAGCGTATAGGGAAGAGCTGGTCTTTTGACCTCGCCTCCCTCCCGCCAGATTCACTTTCGAATTCTGGCAATATCAAAAGTATTAGGGAGGTAAGTATACTCTTGATGTGAAATAAACGAAATCTAGGATTTCTTTTTTCACGAGAGAGTTGATACTTACCTCCCTAGCATACTGACCCGGCCTCTCCGCCCCACAGAGGGCTCGGTCTTCAGCTCTTGGTAGTTGCATGTGTTAGCCAATAAATGAGCCAGAGGAAGTAGTAGTCGGCGCATGCGCGGTGGTGGGGCGAGCATCCGCCGGACTACCTCTGACTCCCTGCCCCAGTAGGGGCACCTAACTGTTTTTAATCTGAGTGTTTTATGAGTGAAAGCCGATATTTAGCAATATCAAAAGTATTAGGGAGGTAAGTATCAACTCTCTCGTGAAAAAAGAAATCCTAGATTTCGTTTATTTGAAACCAATTAACTAATGGCAACAACAGCGCCCAGTCAAAATAGTTTATCTTCAACTTATCAGCATATAACATGTGCGCTATGTAAATTAAGTTGATCCAGTCTCAACATCAGAGTTATTTACCTTGAAAATATTCTCATCTATTGCTCCCATTGGGAAAGATATTACTGTGTTGGCACGCTTTGTCATATTTAGAGCGGTTGACTTCTACCTTGGTAGGTGAGTACCTTCAGCAATGGCTACCATCCATATAAGAACTAGGTCAGACTGACATACTTTCGGGATAATATTGGCCAAAGACTAATTTTACCATATTGTATTCTCTTAGCCTGTAAATTGACAGATATTTAAATTTTCTGACCAAAGTTCACCATTAAAGTCTAATTCCCAATACAAGTCGTTTCAATACATTTTCTCCAAATAGCTCATAATAATACTAAATGTACAGACTGAAGACATTGAATGTTTTAATATTGTTTTTAATACAAGGTGGAACCAATGACCTACATGTATGTACTCAAAATATAATGAAGCGGCCACCAACGTGGTATCTGTCCTCATTGGCTCCAATAGCGCATATGAGAATTTACAAAAGCCATGGCTTTGATGTTTGACATCTGATAAAAGATGACAAAAAGGCTGACTGAATAATTTACTATTTGTTCTATTGGCAAATTTTACATTTGACCTATATTATCCAGAAAGTAAGTTAGGACTGACCTAATTCTTAACCATACAACTCTGATGCAATATTATATCTTTTACTGTTTCAATACCAAAGAAACTGGTGTACATTTTCAACAATTTTGGTGGGGCAATGTTGCTGTCTATGACAGCACGCTCTTCACCAAATTTGTTGAAAAAATGAACACCAGTCCGTCTTTTAATTTAATTTGAAAATTTTAAATTTCGACATCTGAGTGGTAAGGGTTAAGAGGATGGTAGCTTATGCCCAAAGGCAGGCCTACCCATGTACGAAGTTAGAAGTCAATAGATCCAAATATGACAAAGCGTGCCAACAGTAATACCTTACAGCAACGGGCCCCATGCATGTGAAAA
>JAVVLW010005020.1:0-42150 GCA_034401795.1 Chaetoderma sp. LZ-2023a
GCGGGGCATAGCTAGAAATAGACCTCTATATTGTACCAATTACATTGTCTCCAGAGGACAGAAATTAGTCAGTCATCTAGCATCAAAATTTTCAACATAATGTTTCATACACTGTAAACACGTTATCATATTTGGTTCAAGCGGTTCAATGGTTAAAAGTACATGTCAAGATGTGTTTGCGTGATTAGCGACGGACCTGGGTTTCATAAATTATTAGCCAATAGCCAAATCTCATCTATTTCAGCCATTCTTTTCTAATGTCTACAATCTGATCTATTTCAGCCATTCTTTTCTAATGTCTACAACCCATCACAACCAGGTAACCATTTCAACTGAACGCTACAACCCAGATACAAGATTATGTTGAATATTTTGAAACCACTTTGCCTGGAAGCTGTTGCTGCCATACATACCAGATACAAGATTATGTTGAATATTTTGAAACCACTTTGCCTGGAAGCTGTTGCTGCCATACATACCAGATACAAGATTATGTTGAATATTTTGGAACTAATTTGCCTGGAAGCTGTTGCTGCCATACATACCAGATACAAGATTATGTTGAATATTTTGAAACCACTTTGCCTGGAAGTGGTTGCTGCCATACATACCAGATACAAGATTATGTTGAATATTTTGAAACTAATTTGCCTGGAAGCTGTTGCTGCCATATATACCAGATACAAGATTATGTTGAATATTTTGAAACCACCTTGCCTGGAAGCTGTTGCTGCCATACATACCAGATACAAGATTATGTTGAATATTTTGAAACTAATTTGCCTGGAAGCTGTTGCTGCCATACATACCAGATACAAGATTATGTTGAATATTTTGAAACTAATTTGCCTGGAAGCTGTTGCTGCCATACATACCAGATACAAGATTATGTTGAATATTTTGAAACCACTTTGCCTGGAAGCTGTTGCTGCCATATATACCAGATACAAGATTATGTTGAATATTTTGAAACTAATTTTCCTGGAAGGTGTTGCTGCCATACATACCAGATACAAGATTATGTTGAATATTTTGAAACTAATTTTCCTGGAAGGTGTTGTTGCCATACATACCAGATACAAGATTATGTTGAATATTTTGAAACCAATTTGCTTGGAAGGTGTTGCTGCCATACATACCAGATACAAGATTGTCGAAAATTTTGAAACTAATTTGCCTGGATGCTGTTGCTGCCTTAGGCAGCAACAGCTTCCAGTCAAATTAGTTTCAAAATATTCAACAACTGGCCTATATGGGTATTTTAAATCTGAGATATTAGGATTTCATATTTTATTTGGTGACAGATGTACGAGTTGCATAAATATTTATCTTAAAATGTTCTTCGCTAACAGAGCCAGTCACTCCAGTGGAAAATTTTCAAAAAATACTCTTCTTGGACTGCAATTGGACGCTAGCTAAGCAGAAATTTGAATTTTCTTGACCATTACACTTTTGATGAATATCCATTTGAAGGATAACAGAAATCAATTTTTTTGGTAAATTTTCGTCATAAATATACTAAAATACTCTTATGGCTGCAAAAAACTAAAATTTCCAAAAGTATTGACAACTAAATGGTTAAATGAAATAAATAATCGTTTGAGTGATTTAAAGTGCTGTTGACACAAGAGGAGGTTAAGTAATTTGGTGAATGGGTAGATCAATGATAAACATACTGCGTAATAACATTTTTATATTCTATAAATTGCACAATAAAGCTTAAGGCAGATCATGTACATACTGTCCAGTCAATATCCCGACGCATAGCGTGAATGAGAACAACAGTTTGTCCTTCTCAAACAGCGACCGACATACGTTACGATAAATGTTATCCGTGAAATGCTCGTTCAAGTTCGCTATACGCTCCTCCAATTCTGACGATGGGCGGCTGTTAAGGATTGACTGAGATACAAAGGAAGAATAAGTAAATTATATTTTACACAATACATGCGCACTGACAGAAATTAATTAAACATATTTGGCAGATTTATTAGAACAATATTTGATCGATTGATTGATTGCTTGACAGCGAGAGGATTTGTTATTATTGGTGCTAAAAGGTCAAAGGTCATCACTACTATTAAACATAGAATTATTCATGTCATAAATAAAGGATCATGAGACCATTTTTGAAAATTTACCACCAGAATGACTGGCTCGAAGAATCGAGCCAATCATTCCAGTGGTAAATTGTCAAAAATAGCCACCTCTTGGCCTGCAAATAGCCATTCAATAAGCAGATATTTTAAATTTTGTGATAAAATTTGACCATTAAATTGTTAAAGGAGGTAAAAGTTGTATAATATTTCTTACCTGTAGATTAAACGAAATCTAGGATTTCTTTTTTCACGAGAGAGTTGATACTTACCTCCCTAATACTTTTGATATTGCTAAATATTGGCTTTCACTCAATAAACACTCAGATTTAAACAGTTAGGTGCCCCTACTGGGCAGGGAGTCAGAGCGTAGTCCGGCGGATGCCAGCCCCACCACCGCGCATGCGCAGACTAGCACTTCCTCTGACTAGATTATTGGCTGACACACATGCAACTATTAAGAGCCTGAAGACCGAGCCTCTGTGGGGTGGAGAGGCCGGGTCCGTATCTAGGGAGGTAAGTATCAACTCTCTCGTGAAAAAAGAAATCCTAGATTTCGTTTATTTCACTTCAAGAGTATACTTACCTCCCTAATACTTTTGATATTGCCAGAATTCGAAAGTGAATCTGGCGGGAGGGAGGCGAGGTCAAAAGACCAGCTCATCCCTATACGCTTTTTCTGCGTTTAAGGCACTTAAACTTCTGAAACTGTCTGAAAAAACAGTCAGGATTTGACTAATCATCGGATAACACCACCGATGTATGAGAGATGACCGAATGTCATATGCGCTCCCCCCCCTCCTTCCTGGGAGGAAGAGTCGACTGACCTCAATGTCCTATACGCTCTCTACGTACAAGTGCCATGTACTACAGGACAGAGACGAAAAAACTCCATTTTCGTAACTCTCAACAATGAACCACACAAATACACAAACCATCACCATATTAATAACGGGTAATCGTGACAATACAATCAACAACGGACAACACATGAACAAGACTGACCTTGTTGAAAATGGCTGCTGACATCATCTTCCCATCGGTAAAGACTGATGCAGGCCCAAAAAAGTGGGTGTTTCCATAAATTAATTGTGATATATATAAGTAATGAGGAAATCACCTCAAAAAATATAAACCGATTTATTTTTTCAAAACCGACAAGGCGAGAGGATTAGAGGTGTCACGGAGATAATGGTCTGTAAAACTTGACTCACAGTGCCACTGAGCCACCGACATAATATCATCCACAGGGACCCCATTAAATAGGGCCGTGGATGTCACTACGCCGCGGACACTGTGAGCCTTGGCCACGTCAACCTGCTTCCCGGTGGCGGATTTATGGCAAAACTGAATGCATTCCACAATCCACCTGGAAATGGTGTCCTTAGAAGCCCTCCCATGGGGTTCAATATATGACAACCATAACGCTGACTGGTCGGTGCGCCATGCCGCCGTACGTTGTTTGTACCGGCGCAGCGCCCGGACGGGACACCATGCTTTAGAATTAGGATCATATCTAGTTAAAGCAGGCAAAATAATAGGTTGACCTGGATATTTCAACGACTGATTTTTAGCCAAGAAATTAATCCTAGGTAGCAGCTTAAGGCCTTCCCCTGAAACCACAAAACGGTCATCCTCGGCTGATAAGGCATGAATCTCACTCCTACGCCTAGCCGAGGCCGCAGCAATTAAAAACACAGTCTTCAGTGTTAATAGTTTCATAGAAATGGAACTAAGTGGTTCAAAAGGCTTATCACCTAGTACTTGAAGCACTAGCGATAAACTCCAAGACGGAATCACAGGAGGATTCCTTGGTCTTAGATTGCCCATGCCTTTAATTAACACATTCAATGTATTTACTTCATCACTTCCCCTCTTAGCCAAGCAAGGAATAACACCACATTAATGCTGACTTATAACCAGCAATAGAGTTAGGCTTGAGGCTATAGGCATCATAGAGGTGACAGAGGAAATCAGCTACTACTTGAATAGATGAATCCATTGGATCAATACATCTTTTTGAGCACCATTCTGCAAATCTGTTGATTTTATAATTATATGCTCTGGAGGTTGACCCCCTCCTGGCCTTGGCCATAAACACGGCTGCTTGCTCAGAAAAGCCCTCCTTAATTCTAGATTCCTTGACAACATCCACGCAGTCAATCTGAACATTGACGGATTGTTGTGAAGGGCCTTGCCCTGGAAGATAATATCGTCCATCAGAGGCAGAGGAACCGGATTGCAGACCAGAAGGTCCAGCAGATCCGTATACCATGATCGGCTTGGCCAATCCGGGGCGATCAGAAGCACTTGGCATTCCTCTTGTCTGATTTTCTGAAGAATTTTTGGAATCAGGATTGCTGGAGGGAATGCGTATGCATACATTCTCCCCCAGCTGATAGCTAACGCATCTGTTGCGAAAGCGCTTGGATCCGGAATCGGAGAGACGTACGTCGTCATCTTCGCATTCTTCTTCGTTGCGAACAAATCGATGTTGGGTTTCCCCCAATGGTCGAACAGACGATCCGCCACACATTGATTTAGTTGCCATTCCGTGGGTAAAACACTCATCCTTCGGCTCAATGAGTCTGCTAGCAGGTTTAACCTTCCCGGAATATGAACTGCTTTCAAGGTAATCTGGTGATCCAGACACCAACAAAGCAGTTTCCATGTCATCATACAGAGACTGGGCGACTTCGTTCCGCCCTGGCGGTTTATGTAAGTCACAACTGTTGAGTTGTCTGAACGAATAAGAACAATCTTGCCCTGAACTTTCTGTAAGAAATGTTCCAGGCCCAGGACTACTGCTCTTAGCTCCAGTAGATTTATATGTTCCTGTGACTGTTCCAGATTCCAAAGCCCTGATATCGTGGATTCTTCCAGGCAAGCTCCCCAGCCCTCCATCGATGCATCTGTATACACAGTCACCTGAGGGTGGGGAGGGGTTAGCAAAACCCCCAGCAAGAGATTCTCTGTATTCAACCACCATTGCAGGTGGTGAATCAGAGGCGCCAACACTGACACATTCGAGTCCAGCGAACCTGTACTCTGGGTCCATTGTGTCATGAGAAACAACTGGATCGGCCGCCTGCGTAAGGCGGCCTGAGGAATGACTGGTTCCAACGAAACCATCAACCCCAGCATTCTCAAGTAAACCCGTGCCAGGACATGACGACTGTCGCACACTGACTGAATCAACGAGATGAGTATTTGAACTCTCTCCTGAGTAGGATAAACATATCCTGTCTCCAGATCGAAGAACATCCTCAGGTAAACAAACTTCTGGGATGGAGTCAGCTCTGATTTTGGGAAATTGATCATCCAGCCCAAGTCTGTGAGAATTTTCAAAACAATCTCCAGATTGGCGGACAAACTTTCCCGGGTGTGCGCTTTCAACAGCCAGTCGTCTATGTACGTGTGGACTGCTATGCTTCTCCTGCGGAGGTAAGCTGTGATCGCAAGAACCACACGGGTGAAAACCCGAGGAGCCGTGGAAATTCCGAAGGGCAACACCCTGAATTCCCACTGTCTGCCCTGGAATGCAAATCTCAGGAAGCGACAGAAACTCCTGTGGATGGGGATGTGGAAATAAGCGTCCTTCAAATCTATCGACGCCGTCCACATCCCCCTCTCCAACCCCGCCAACACCGAGCGCACCGTTTCCATCTTGAAACTGGGCGTCTCGATGAACTTGTTCAATGGCTTGAGGTTGAGAATCGGTCTCCACCCACCGGTGCGTTTTGTTACCAAGAACAGGGTTGAATAGAAGCCCGGACACCTTTGTGCCGGCTGAATAGCTCCTTTCTGTACGAGGGAATTTATCTCCTCCTCGATACACAACCTTTGAACTGGATCTCTCGGAATGGGAGTCCAGACTGGCACCAGAGACAGTCGCGACGGCGGGCCTGTCATCCACTCTGGATGATACCCCACGGAAAGCCATCGCAAGACTAAACGGTCCTGAGTTAACCGTTCCCACTCTTGCATGTGGTCGGCTAGCCGGCCTCCCACCGGTCCACCTAGGGACCGCGGTGGACACAAGGCATGCAAGAGCGGTACTGTCTCCGTCGCCATACACACCGGCGTGGTCCTTACCGCGGTAAGCGCCCTGTCAGGAACGATAACCACGCCCAGATCCTCGCGCGACCCGCCCCGCCCCGCGCGCACCTCGGTGCACGGGCGGCTGCCTGGCTGACGGCGGCTGAGGAGCCTGCGCCCCCCTCACTGCTGGCCGAATCGCACGCGGCCGAGGCCGGCGCTGCGACGGCGGCTGGCCTCTGACTTGGCCAGCACCACCTCGAGCCTGCAGGGGACGATACGCAGGGGCCGCGGCGCGAACGTTAGCACGACGCAGCACCTCAAACTGTTCGCGCAGCGCCCTCTGGTTATTCACCAGGGTGACCGTCTCCTGGAGGTGGCGACATCCCTCACCTCCAAAAAGACCAGGACCCGTCATAGGCGTACGGAGTAGCCTATTATACAGGTCCTGAGACGGGCACAGATTGTCCAGGGCAAATGTGCGTCTTGCCCGGACACTCCTGGTCACCGCCCGCGTCATACAGTCCAGCGCCAGGTTAATACCATCCTGGATGGTTCGCTGGACCGCGAGCGGGCCTGGCTGGCGCGATGCGGATGCCGTTACTACCCCCTGTAACAGCTGGGAGACGTGGGACAGAGCGGCAATCGAAGCCCTCCCACTCTCCTCCGCATCACGCAACGCGGTATTCGCCGAACGCAACGCGTTCGCGCACAAGACCCCCGCGTCAGAACGGGAGCCTGGCCGCGTATCCTCACCCAAAGCCGCGCGGTCATCCACGCTGGGCTTGGGTACCACACCGTACCGCTGGTAGTCCAGGGGCACGATGCGACAACGCCTGGCCACCTCGCGAGGGGCCTTCGCGAGACGTCCACTCGTGTTAATGGACGACTCCGCCGCCTTGAACATGTCAACGACATGCTCCGCCAGCGGCAGAGAAGGCATAGCGTTAGCAGTTGGTTTCCCAGCTAACCACGGCGTGTGAACACGGTGGCTAGCCGACTGCTCCACGGGCAGATCAGGCCTAACGCTCACCAACCACTGGCAAGCGTCATACCAATCCTCCTCCGTGGCTAACTGCGAGCGCTCTACAAGACGGGGTCCTTCGTCTTCCTCCTGAGCGCAAGCAGTAGAGCTTGACGGCGGGTACGCTGATACACCTGGCAAGCCAGGGAAAACATGCGGGCCTGACAGCACCGGCATGAGAATATCACTGGTTTGACCAGGAGCAGGCACCGCGGTAGAGCGCGGGGTATATATAGCCCTACCACGGGCCCGGCCAGCACCAGCTACACTCTCGGCAAGCCGAGGTATGCGGTACCGCTGGCCATCAGCAGCGCCCTGGGCCACCACCTGAACCGCGGACCTTACTCCAGGGTGAGTAATACCGTGGAAAAAAGCGCCTGTATTCCCCGCGAGGGGTGCACAAACGTCTTCATCCATGTCCACGTCGTCAGACGGCGACCCTAGCAGGTAATCCTCATCACCCTGGTCAGAAAGATTAGACCCCGGGTCAGCAAAGAGAGCTAACCCGGGCTGACCAGGAACGGTGCCATAGGAGGTACTGGCCACCGCGGCGTGCGGATACCCCTGGACTGATAAGCAGCCAGCGGGTTCCAGCGACAACCGTCCACGGTCCCCTATCGGCGCGGCAATAAGCCTGCTGCCAGGGCCGTGGAACGCCCCCTCTAATGGGGCCACCTCTGAATCGTCGGACAACGGAAGCGGACTAAGGAAAATCGATCCAGAGGCGGGGATTACCTGCTCCGAAGCCGATGATGAGGACAATAAAGGATCTGGTCCAGGAAGCATGCCACGAAGCAACCCTGGAACCAAATCTTTTATTGTCCTCTTCATCTCTCCCAACATCTCGGTCCGGAAGGTCTCCATATCCACCGCGGACGAGACCTT
The DNA here is from genome assembly GCA_034401795.1 of Chaetoderma sp. LZ-2023a. Lineage (NCBI taxonomy): Eukaryota > Metazoa > Mollusca > Caudofoveata > Chaetodermatida > Chaetodermatidae > Chaetoderma > Chaetoderma sp. LZ-2023a. Next base: position 8,044 of record JAVVLW010005020.1, read on the forward strand.
CCCCTTACCCTTCCTACTTACAACCTCTCGTTTCCGCTTCTTCTTCTTCTCCTCCTCTACCACCTTGTCCGTCGCCTGTAAGCAGCACAAGAATTCGGACATTAACTCGCCCCCCCAGTGCTTACATATGTCACAATTAATCAATGGACCACAAGGGCTACATCGATAACACAGATGCGGCCAGAACTTTACATGCATAAAACGTCCACAGGACGCGCAACCCGGTCCCTGAAACAGGGCAAAGGACAAGGAGTATGAGCAACTAGTTAAGCTTAGAAACTCAATCCAACTCAAGGAGAAGGAAAACGATCATAAAGATCAATATACATCAAAAACCAGCATAGCGCTTGAATTGCTAATAAATACATAGCCAGCTGATTATGACGTCATTAATCCCGTGACAGGAAAAATTCGATCCCAACAAAACATCCAAGTGCAAAGACGAATTGTATGCTGAATGGATAAGTTGACTACACAACCATCAGATACATATAGATAACTCTTTTCTGGCAAAAATGTTAATTATCTCCCTTTGATTGTTTACAATAATTAACATCACCACATTATCAATAACGAGATACCTGACACTTTGTATAGACAAACCATCCAACGTGACGAACCGGAAACTCCACCATCTGCACGCCTCTTAACTCTCTCCACCTCATGGGGAAGGAATTGGATCAAGAGGGCAAAGTGAGAAGACCTTTATACCAGGCCTCCAACTCACTGGACATAATTTTTCATTTGGTTAGATAACCTAACAGTGTTAGTAGGAAATGGAACCATGGTGGAGAGAATACTAATTCTCTGGTACTGTGACGTCACCACCTAGCGTCATACAGACCTGTGGACATAAACAGAAAGAGAAATTAGTCCTAGGTAGCACCGAGTTGATATAACCCAACCAACCAAGGCGCTTATCACGGTAAACGCGAGTCCCGGAAACACAATACACCGGGAAGAAAACTCGCTAATTTTACTAGAAGTCACCTGATTTAAAGGTCCTCCGTCCTCCTGTGGCGACGTATTCCTATCCGCCATCCAAAAAAGTGACTAACACTCCAAACAAACACCACTTAAACAGTTTAAGAGAGCGAAAAAGCTATTGAACAAAAAAACATGTGTGATCTCTTTGCCAATAATCTAGCAAAGAGGAAGTGCTAGTCTGCGCATGCGCGGTGGTGGGGCTGGCATCCGCCGGACTACGCTCTGACTCCCTGCCCAGTAGGGGCACCTAACTGTTTAAATCTGAGTGTTTATTGAGTGAAAGCCAATATTTAGCAATATCAAAAGTATTAGGGAGGTAAGTATACTCTTGAAGTGAAAAAAGATTAATAAACCAGGTTAGTGAGTACTGATACATAGGTTCAATGCTCGACATGTCAGAGATACAGAAAAACAGAATGGATGAATGCACTGCAACAGGTTTATAGCCATTACGAGTCTCGTCAATCTCGATTTCTGTTGCTGTAGCGATTTCCTGCTTGGCAGAGATTTCTTCAGATAAGGTCTTTGATGATGACAGAACTTTGATCTCGGTTTCGTCTCCAAGGATGTTACCCTAAATAATAGATAATAAATAAATAAGTAACATAAATAAACAACAGCAATCAGAAATTGCAGAGCCGCGCCCTACCGTCTTGTCAAACTACAAGGTTTTCAGATTTTCCTGAATTTCTTTTCTGGATTTTCACAATTTTTTGGTCACTCTTTCTTGTGTTAAAATGCCGGCCACAAAAATTACACGTTCCTGCGGTCTGGGGCAATGACTTTTTACTGCAGGTCAACCAAATTTTAACACTGGTTCCCCTGGGGGTAGGGGGGGGGGGGGAGCGGCAACCTAGAAAATGTGTTATTTTGAGGGCCTGCAGAAGTCCTCATGGTGAGTATTTATTTAGTCTGTTAACCCTTTAACATTCAAATTTGTTCAAGAAAATTTCAGTTTTCTCATAGAAAATGTCAATTTGCAGACCAAGAGAAGACTATTTTTGAAAATTTACCATTGGAATGACTGGCTCGGTTATCGAGCCAGTCATTCCAGTGGTAAATTTTCAAAAATAGTTTTCTCTTGGTCTGCAAGTGGACATTTCTCAAGACCACTGGAGAAGCAGTTTTTGGCTGATATGAGTGTTAAAGGGTTAAATGGTTGAGTTGGTATTCACAAGGATTCTGTAGTCTGTATCGCTTACAACAACCGAATTAAATTTACAGAAATAGGGCAACCTGGAAATACAGTCGGTAAGACCTAATTTAAATGGTGTACTTGCCCCTGCGGGCAACACAATATTTTTCTAATTTTCGACCCCTGAAATGTATGCCAAATCGGACTAGAAGTGTCCTCGATATCCATAGATTCAGAATCTTTTCCGATCCAGATCCAGGATTTTTTTTTATCTTAATCACAACCAATGTCTGGAAATTCTAGTTTATGTTAAGTTCCTCTGTTGTGTTAAAATTTGAGCCAAATCAGTTCATCATTTTTTAGCTACCTCTCCGGGCATGCACGCACATACACACCTAAATGCAATACCATCTTTCCCTTATTGAACAAGGATAATAAATGAAGCCAAAGTTGTTCAGGCACTTCACGTCAAGAGAACATACTTACCTCCCTAACACTCTTGATATAGGTACTCGTATATCAGCTCTAAGTTCTTTAATCTTCAGAAGTAAAAAAAGTTAGGTACCCCTACTGAGCAGGGGGATGTACACACTCATGCACATGAGAGACCCCACCTACTGCGCACGCACATACTGGTACTTCCATTTTCTAATATATTGGCTTAAATGCAACATTGGAAAACTTTCTATGCTCTTTTTAGAGAATTTTCTCACATATTTGTCATCCATTTCCATAAATGGCTGATTCCAAAATGCCAGAGGAGTCCTCCTCATCATCCATTAAGGTGATATTGTTCCATATATTGGCTAAGACTTGTAACTTTTATATGTTACCGGTTTTGGACGTTCGCTGCCGACCTGGCGTTAGCGCATTTTTAGGCGCTCAGAATCCTTGTTAAATTCCCCCAGCGCCTAAGTTCTACTAATCCTTTGTGTCTTTGTGTCCACAGGCTCATTTTATGAATGGTAATAGCTCCTGTTCTTCACTCGGAGGTTGATCATGTCTCTTTTTCTGACTTATCATTAGGATATGTCTACGGGTCGGATATAAAACAAAAAATATCTCCCTCCTTTTGTCCCATCCCCTTCATCAGGCTCTACAGACTCGATGGATGGTTGGACGTGTTCTTCTGCGCAAGAGGATGGTTTGCCTGTGCTCAGGATAAGGGAGTTTATTAGTTATGGCTCCTAATTATTTGAAAATATTGATTAATTCTAGCTGCCATCTTTACACTGTATTCTCTCTTGTGTGTGCATGGGTTCTCGGATATATAATTTAATATTATATTATTCTTGAGTAGTGAATGTATGTAGTCCTAGGTATTTCTTACATTCATTTCTGATATCTTCTCTCCTTGAAGGGACTGTTGCATTGAGGTTTGATGTCATAATCAACCAGAGATTTTTTCTCTTTTCCTCGATGTCATACTCTTAGTTTAGAGAAATAAATTGATGTCATTATCATCCTATGTTATGAATGTGGAGAGATAGCTAGATAGTCATAATTATATTTCTCTCGTCTTTCTAACATTCTTAATAGGGTTTCGCTGGTTGTTTTTGTTATTTTTTAACAAGAGAAGACACCTTTCCCTTCAGAGTTGACAGTAATAAAAGTGGGTGTCTTCTCTCTCGAGTTTGTTCTTGTATTTACTAAAAGAAATTACAAATTAACAAACTAAAATACTCATTCTCTTCATTTGCCTACCTTTCAGAAATCATCATGTCCATTATGTCAGAAGCATTTAAAGGCTAGATTCTTCCCCCACCTCTGCTCATCTTATACAGACTGTAGACTGTCCAACAAATGTGCCATTTGTAAAGAGTGGGGGTGGTGGGTGATCTAACCTCTGAATTCTTTGGTTTGCAGGCAAGAATGATGGTAGAGGAGGGCAAGAAGGTGAAGAAGAAGGGTAAGAAGAAGGCCTCTGAGAAGGGTGAGCTCTAGGCCTTCAAGGTAGAGTTAGTGAGTGAGATGTGCAGGACTTTGAAAGATCTGATGCCTGACATTCTTCGCGGCATGTTGCCAGGCACAGGTTTTTCAACTTCAGTGCAGGTCCCTGCAGTACATTCAGTACATGGTCCCTGGATCATGCCCTACTAGTTCGGACAAAGCTTTCAGTGATCCAGGGGCGGCCGTTTTGGATCCAGGCTTGATGTTCGCATCGCCTGGTGATCCAGCGGCATGAGCAACATCAGGCGGGACATGACCAGTGGGCCTGACCACAATCACTTGCGGAGTAACCTCATCATCTGCCCTCGGGCATTCTCATGGTCAGTCTGGGTTAGTTTTTCTTGCTAACCCAGAGACTAACTTTCTTGACCAGGAAGATGACGAAGACTACCTGCTCGGCCCACAGGATGATCATGAAGACATGGATGCGAGCGTTTACACTCCTCTCATGGGGAGCATGCCTGCTTGCACCTATGGCTCTGTTCCCTCGGGAGCAGGTTTCATGATTCAACCTGTGGGACGATTTGGAGTGGACGGCCACCCGTATAAGATACCGCGCTTAGCCCTGAAATCTAATACGGACGACCCAGACCACATTAGCGTGCATTATGCCCCTCACACATGAGCGTGGGCTCGGTGCGCGGCCTGCCCGTAGAGAATGTCATGCCAGCCCTCGTGGGCCATATGCATTCCCCGAGCAGCCGTGTACATCTGTAGCCTCCTCCATGGCTCCACCTGCGAATGCCATTGAAGATGATGAGGGCCCACTGATCGTCGCCAATTCGCAGGTGGCCATGGACAAAGACTGGTCTGACGAGTGCGCGCGGCTCCTGACTGTCAGACCAGAGCTCTCCGTGGATGAATCGGCCGCCAGTAACCGGCGGGCGTGGTTACAGGCTAAGCCATTGGCCACCTCGGCTCAGTCTCTGCCATATGCCGAGCATATCTTAGATATTTTCACTGCGGCAGAGGAGTCGATCAGACTGAAAGGTCGCCTCGCGAAGGCCCCACCCCCCCCCCCTCCACGAGGTTGCTCGGCGATGCCGAGTTACTGCCAGTCAGTACACTTGGTTGGTCCAGCGCCCAGAAACCGCGCCGCTCTGGGGGAAGACACGCGGCCAAGCTCGTGTGCTGACACGGGAGTGCTGTGCTCAGGCGCTATGTGCTCAGCTATTGCCGCTTTGCGTGACACCGAGGAGAGCTCGCGAGCAGTGATTAGTGTGCTGTCTCATGTGTCTCAGCTGCTATCAGAGGTAGTAGCAGCCTCGGTGCACCAGCAGCCTAGTCCGGTGACAGTGCAACGAGCCATCCAGGATGGGATCAACCTGGCATTGGATTGTTTGACTAGGTCGGTGACCAAGTCACTGAGGACCGCACATTTGCTTTGGACAATTTGTGCCCATCCCATGGCCAGGAGCTCAAGTCGCGCTTATTGCAAGCACCGATGGTGGGCCCTGGTCCTTTTGGAGGTGAGAGTTGTCGGCACTTCCAGGAGATGGTGAACTTGGTAAACAACCAGAGGGCACTGCACACACAATTTGAGGTGTTGCGCAGACAACACGTGCGTGTTCAGCCCTCGGCTGTTCAACAGCAGTATGTCGTGTCGGTGCTGGCAGTGTAAGAGGCCAGCAGGCCGGCTGGGTTCAGAGACCGCGCCGGCCACGCCAGCAGCAGCGTGCTGCTGTACATCAGCCAGCGTTTCAAGCGCAGCCAGCCAGGCAGCAGCCCGCACACTGAGGTGCACGTGGAACTGAGTGAGGCGCGCGAGGAGCGCGCGTGGTAACCGGGTCTGATGGCCTAAAAGAATTTTCAGTTACCACAGGTAACACTCTGGTGTTGTCACATGTACCACAGACACACCAACTTCTAAAATTTATGGGCCCTAGGTGCACCAGTGGGAGGTCATTTGACTTTCCACATTCAGGAATGGGAGCAGTTAATTCAGGACCGCTTAGTCTTGCAATGACTTTCGCACGGATACAGTCCAGAGTGGATAATAGGTCTGCCATTGCATCGGTCTCTGGTACCGGTCTGGACTCAAATTTCAAGCGATCCAGACAAGCGGTTGTGCATAGAAGAGGAGATAGAATCTCTAATTCTAAAAGAAGCAAGATTGCCAGGTCTTCTATTCAACCGTATTTCTTTTGACAAAGAACACCGGGGGTGGAGACCAATTCTCAACCTCAAACCTCTAAACAAGTTTATAGACACACCAAATTTCAAAATGGAAACAATAAAATCAGTGTTGTTGGGGTTAGAGAAGGGCATGTGGACAGCATCGATAGAGCTGAAGGATGCTTATTTACACATTCCCATTGCAGAGTTTTAGTCGGTTTCTGAGATTTGGTTGTTCTCCCATTCGGTATCTTGACGGCTCGGATCACTGGACTTGCACATTCAAGTGTTGGATCCTCTCATTCATCACCTTCATTGGTGGATGGAGAGGGAATCTCCTGGCGGGGGTCATGCTGACACCACCACCCCCCCCCCCCACCCTCAAGTAACGATGTTTACGGATGCATCGATGGGATGGGGCGCTTGCCTGGAAGAAGCCGCAATATCAGGGCTTTGGAATCTGGATCAGTCAAAGGAGCATATCAACATGTTAGAATTTTATGGGCTGTAATTCTAGGCCTGGAACACTTCTTAAAAGAAGTGGAGGGAAAGTTTGTGTTGATACGTTCAGACAACTCAACAGTAGTGAGTTACATAAACCGCCAGGGTGCAACGAAGTCACCCAGTCTTTGTACGATGACATGGAAACTGCGTTGCTGGTGCATGGATCATATGATCACCTTGAAAGCAGTTCATATTCCGGGAAGGCTGAATCTGTTAGCAGACTCATTGAGCCGAAGGATGAGCATTTTGCCTACGGAATGGCAACTAAATCAATGTGTGTCAGATCATCTGTTCAATCATTGGGGAAAACCCAACATAGATTTGTTCGCAATGAAGAAGAATGTGAAGATGACGACGTACGTTTCTCCGATTACAGATCCAAGCGCTATCGCAATAGATGCACTAGCTATCAGTTGGAAGGGAATGTATGCATATGCATACCCTCCAACAATCGTGATTCCAAGGAAGCATGCCAAGTGTTTCTGATCGCCCCGAATTGGCCAAGCCGATCATGGTTTACGGATCTGCTGGACCGTCTGGTCTGCAATCCGGTTCCTCTGACTCTGATGGACAATATTATCTTCCAGGGCAAGACCCTTCACAACAATCCGTCAATGTTTCAATTGACTGCATGGATGTTGTCAAAAAATCCGCAATTAAGGAGGGCTTTTCTAAGCAAGCAGCCAATTTCATGGCCAGAGCCAGAAGGGGGTCAACCTCCAGAGCATATAATTATAAAATCAAAAGATTTGCAGAATGGTGCTCAAAGAGATGTATTAATCCAATGGCTGCATCTATTCAGGTAGTAGCTGATTTTCTGTCACCTGATGATGCCTATAGTCTTAAGCCTAATTCTATTGCTGGATAAAAATCTGCATTAATGACTGTTATCCCTTGCTTGGCAAAGAGGGGAAGTGATGAAGTTCTAAATACTCTTATCAAAGGTATGGGCAATCTTAGACCGAGAAATCCTCCACAGACACCGTCATGGAGTCTTTCTCTGGTTCTTCAAGTTTTGAATGATAAACCTTTTGAACCACTCAGTGCTATTTCTATAAAATTATTGACACTTAAAGCTGTATTTTTAGTTGCGGCAGCATCAGCCAGACGCAGAAGTGAAATTCATGCCTTGTCTGCTAAGCCTGACCATTATATAGTTACAGGTGAAGGCCTTAAGCTTCTACCGAGATTGAATTTCTTGGCTAAGAATCAATCTTTAAAATATCCGGGTCAACCTATTATTTTATCTGCCTTAACCAGATATGATCCTGGTGCTAAAATATGGTGTCCTGTCCGTGCATTAAATAAGTACAAAAGAAGAACTCAGGTTTGGCGGATGGACCCACGCTCCCTATAGTTGTCATATATTGAAACCCATGGTAGGGCGTCAAGACACTATTTCCAGATGGAGTAGAATGCATTCAATTCTGTCATAAAACAGCCACTGGAAATCAAGTAGATAGAGCCAAGGCTCATAGTGTCCGTGGTGTGGCAACTTCCACGGCATTATTTAATGGTCTTTCTATTGAATACATTATGTCAGTAGCCCAGTGGCACTGTGAATCAAGTTTTACCAACCATTACCTCTGTGACACTTCCAACCCACTCGCCATCTCAGTCCTCAGAAAATAATGTAGAGGTACTATTTGTAATTAGTTTTCCTACTCTGCTATTTACAAATATCGCATTTGCTAGGAGAAGATCCCTACTATTTCTGGTATTATTCTCTTCATCCAGAGGGGGAAGAGATGATTTCCATGCCCAAGACATCAGAGGTCAGTATATGTGACCATTTTGTTTTTTGTCTTGGTGATGGTGTCATGTTTTTTATTTAATATGGTGATGGCTAATGTCTCTTAATTGTGGTTCTTTCAGTTGTTGGCTTTTTTTAAATGAAGCAATTCTTCTTTTTCCAATGTCTAGTAATACTTTTCAAGTATTAGAGATATTGCTAATCATTTTGAGCAGCGTTTTTTCCTAACCTTCCTCAGAGAGGGGGGGGGGGGGGGGGGGGGAGTGTGTGTGCGCGCATTTGCCTTTTGATCAATCTCTCTTCATTGGTCGATTATCCGATGCAAAATTCTATTCCTGGTTGTGTTTTCAGATACAATCTCGGATGTTTCAAATCTCTTGAAAATTCAAAGAGCTAGTCTCTTCGAGGGTGTGCTGGTTTTCAGGACCTTGCCTCCCTCCCGCCAAATTTACTTTCAAATTCTGGTTTTTATCAAGTGTTAGGGAGGTACTGTAGGTATGTTCTCATGATGTGAAATAAGAAAATTTATCAAATTTCTTTTTCACGAGTGAGATGACATACTTACCTCCCTAACAGGATCCTGGCCTCTCCACCCCACAGAAGCCTGGGCCTTTGGTTATTTTAATAGTTGCTTCTATGTCAGCCAATATTTAGTAACGGAAGTACCAGTATGTGCATGCGCAGTAGATGGGGTCTATCATGTGCATGACTGTGTACATCCCCCTGCCCAGTAGGGCCACCTAACTTTTTATAATTCTGAATATTATTGAAATTAGAGCCGATATACGAGTATATCAAGTGTGTTAGGGAGGTAAGTATTTCATCTCACTCGTGAAAACGAAATGTGATAAATTTTCTTATTTCTGGGTGTAAGGGAAGTAACTGTGTCAGTTGGTTAACAGTAGAGGGAAGAGTGACCTACCTTATTGAGCTGATATAGTAAATTGAAATCTTGGCTTACTTAACCCTTTAACCCTTACTGCTCTGATGTAAAAATTTAAAATTTTCAAATTAAATTAAAAGATGAATGGGTGTTCATTTTTCAACAAATTTGGTGGAAGATGTCACTGTCATATTTTATTTATTGGCACAGTAAAAGCTAGAATATTGCCATCAGAGTGGTAAGGGTTTAAACTCTTTAACATGTAAGCCGGACAAAAAACAGCTTCTGCAGTGGGTCTTTAGAAATGTTCATTTGCAGACCAAAAAATGTTTTACCAATAACAGAGCCTGTAATTCCAGTGATACCTTTTCAAAAATGATCTATTGATGTGCAAATGGAAATTTTCTATGGGAAAATTTAAATTTTCTTGAACAAATTTGAGAGTTATAAAGGGTTTACCCTTGAAAATTCAGTGTCTCAGATTTAAGACATATATACATTATCAAATACGATGTCTGTGCAATCATTCTCATTGCTAAAAAGCATCACAGCTCATGACCTTTGACCCTGTGATCTGCACGTTGATTCCTAACAGTGTAATCAGCCATGTATCAAAGCTTACTTCAAATAAAGTCAACTAATCCTGAAATAAACTGTACTAAACGCTTATCACAGTATCACTATGACAAAATGTTTAATTTCCAAACTACATTAAAAGTTGAACTGGTGTTCGTTTTTCAACAAATATGGTGGAAGATATTGCTGTCATAGACAGCAACAGAACCCACCAAAATTGTTGAAACATGTACACCAGTTTCTTTGCTATTGGCAAAGTAAAAGATACAATATTGACATCAGTGTGTTAAACAGAAAAATATTGGTGGTTACCAATCAACATGGTTGATGCAGTTGTCTTATTATCCACCAGATTTAGTTTTCTAAGTTTAGAAATATAATCCGAGATGCTTTACTAATGGCAAAACTTAACATTGAAAAGATAGTTTGTACCAAGGTCACAGTGTCACCTTGACCTTTGATATTGTGAAGTCAATGTGGATTCCTAACAGCATAATTGCAACCACGTATCCGAAGCTTAGTTCTGATACACTTAACATAGCTTGAAATATAAGCTAAAGTGATATGTTAATCTCAGTATTTAACGTTGACACAGCTGTCAGCATGGGAAAAGTGATGCCTATGAATGAACACTTCTGCTTCACAGATTTGGAAATACGTTTTCAAAAAGTAAGAAACAAGTTTGATAGAATCTTCGTAGGTGCGGATTGCAGATTTTTTTCGGAATTTTTCAGATTTTTTCGGAATTTTCCAGATTTTTTATAATGCCCAAAGTTCTAAAACCCTAGCCTATGGTCACACCCTTTCCTGTGTTAAAATTTGGTTCATATCAGATCAGTAGTTTCCGAGATATCCACAGATCCAGAATTTCTTCTGAGCCAGATCCGTGCTCTTTTATCCAGAACACAGCCAATGTCTGTAAATAGTTTTCAGCACCGCAAGTCCCTTCGTTGTGATAGAATTTGAGTCAAATCGAAGTGAGTAGTTTTTTAGATACACAGCGGAAAAAACTTTTGTGATGGCCCAACTGACTAACTAAGAGACAAGGTGGCTTATTGAACGGCTACCCACACCTAAAAACTGGGTGCTTGTTAAAGAGATGCTAATCTTATCTCAAATGTTGTATTGCACCGATAGATCATGATTTATAGATTCCATATCATTCATTTCCTGTCACATTCCCGTACCTGTATCACAATTATCTGCTTTGTAATATCGCCTAAATGTTGAACAGTGATCTAACCATTTTGTCTCCTCAAGCGATAGTGTGTGATGTCATGTAAGTGCCAATGCACTAGATTCTTTACTATGTACTACTCATCTTGCTGAACATTTAGAAACTAATATGACTGTCAAATTAGTTTCAAAATATTCAACAGTTTACCTGTATCGTTGCTTTTACACCACATTCTCAAGCTATAGATGGCACTTCTGTGATTGGGCGCATATACCGAGCACGACGCGCTAGGTTTTTTCTGATTGGGTGAAATGTAAATCATGACAGCTGTAGAAATGTAGCAACATTTAGTTACTTAAAATCCTGAATATCTTTCTAAATAAAAATCTTAAAATTCCACGCATAGTTTATGAGTGGCCTATTAGGTCATCTGTATAGATATCAGGAGATGAGGTTAGTCATCCTTTAAGATTTACCTGTGATGATGAGAGTACTTCTAGAATCTTATCCTCAATCTCCTTGAGTTGTTTTTTATTCGCCGCTCCTTCAATGATCAGTTGGTTCTTCTTCTCCTCGAGCTCCGGCTTCTCTTTAGCAGCGACGATACCGAGCAGCTGATCTTCCAGTCCCTGAGGCGTGATCATGAAGTTCACCAAACACACCTGCAAGTAATGGAAGGATCGGATCTGTCACTCAAGTATATGACAACATAATCAACTGCGTGACGGGTATGATGACATCATAATCAATGAATGACATAGCCAACTTCGCCACAAACGCTTAATTGATGACGGATTAAGCATTGTTGTACGAATTGTATGCTTTTATTATTTATTACATATGCTGCTGAATATTTTGAAACTAATTTGACTGGGCGTTGTTGCTGCCCAGCACCCAGTCAAATTAGTTTCAAAATATTCAACAGCTTACCTGTATAGTTTTCTGTAAATTGAGTCAGGGAGTTCAGGGATCAATCGATCCAAGCATGGGGGGGGGAGTGTGGGTGGAGCTTAGAGATTGGTGGTGCACAGCTAAAACTGGATTCCTCCATAGATCAAAATGGATGTCTCAAGTATATGACATCATAATTTATTACCTCACATGTAGATCGTCATAATCATCATGTGTAATCAATGACGCATATATAGCTCAGTGTCATTGAACTCCATCAAACTCCATCAAGTGTACGAATTGAATGTCTTTGATTGATTTACTATTTATGAAACATTCTGTTAAATATTTTGAAACTAATTTAACTGCACCCAGTCAAATTAGTTACAAAATATTCAACAGCTTACCTGTATAATTACCTTGAAATTGCAATTCAGGGTTCAAAGTATATAAATCGATTAGCAGCAGCAACGACCAGTCAAATTAGTTTCAAAATAGTCAACAGCATACCTGAGTGTATAGGTACATTTAAATTGGGATTCTGGGAATTCAGGGTTCACAGTATATTTAAATCGATCTGCAGTAATAGCAACCAGCCAAATTAGTTTCAAAATATTCAACATCTTACCTGAGTGTATAGTTTCCTTTAAATTGTGATTCTGGGAATTCAAGGTTCACAGTATATAAATCTATTCCAACACCCAGAAAACGTGGGTGGGGATTAGCTAGAAATTGGCGGGGCATAGTCAGAAATGGATATCTCTATTGTCTATCTGTCATACTGGCATGGAATATTTGATGCACTCAAACAAAACTTTTTAAATATATCAATCGCCAAGTCATCCATCCATCTAAAAATTACTTCCACAATAACCTTGAGAAATGTCCATTTGTCTATGAGATGATTTTTTCGAATTTATCACCGGAATAACTGCCTTGTTAACAGAACCAGTCATTCCAGGGGTGATTAAAAAAAATGTATCATATCTTTACCTGCATTTGCACATCTACTTTCAGGATCAATTGTGACAGTTTTAAAAGGATTAACTTGTTAACCCTTTCAACCCCAAATCCCTGAAAAAGCTAAAAAATATTTACAATGCATAGCATATTCTCATATTTTAAAATTAATAGGACTGGAAGCCATTGTAGCAATGGCTTCCAGTCATATTACTTTCAAAATGTTCAACAGCTTTCCTGTTTGTTTTGAGATTGAGACACAGGGAATTTTGTCATTGAAATGATTTAATGATTAAAACCACAATGGTTTCTAAAGTGGTCTTAAGAAATGTTGATGCCATTATCCATTTGCAAACAAACAGAATATTTTTTAAGACTAGCCAAAGGAGTAACTGGCTCCATATTAATGAGATAATGCAAATGGATATTTTCTTTGAGAAGATTGAATTTTTCTTGAACAAATTTGCGTGTCAAAGGGCTAAATGATTGACTTGACATTGTTGGACACTGTACCTTTATAGCAATCTCTGGCAGATAATGCGGGTTCCTTAATCTCGTCGTAATATAAAACTTAAAATCTGCTGAAAATTCAATCACATTATCTCCCAGTTTAATGTACTCCACGCCTTGCTGTTTGAACGTAATTTTCTGCAAGATCGGCTCGCGAATCAGATCGAGTTCCTCGGCTACATTCTCCAGAAGAACTGGACTGCCGAACTGGATGGCATTTTCCAGTGTCCGGATGTAATTGGCATCAGTGAGTTTGATGATGTTCAGTTTGTTGTTACGTTCCATGTTTTTAATCCATTTGTTAGCTTGACCTGAAGTAATAAATTAACAACAAGAATAATAATCAGAGTAGAACAAAGACCACATCATATGAAAGGAAAATGGATTAATCAACATTTAGCTATACCCCACCCATCTCTAGTTAAAGCTCGGGTGTCCCATTAAATATACACTTTTGAACGAGATATACGATGCCTGTTCAATTTACCCAGCATGCAATGCTACCCGGCAATGCAATGCCATGACTCCATAATCATTGTAACTATTGGACGCCATATTCGTTTAGTCTATTGTTTGCACAAGCCACGATTTCTCAAATAGTCATTTGTCCTCCAGCTCTGGAATCGTAAGCATGCACGTAGGGCGTATTCACGGCGACAGTCTGTATTTCAATACTGTTCAGAAAAGGTGTGTCAATGTCCAAGAGAAAGTAGGAGAAAGCTTTTATATACATTGACAGTAATTTGCGTGAATTTTATTGCTATCAATGACAGCATCAAAAAAGCATCCGCTTTTGTTTCTACGAGAATTCTTAATACTTACCAGATGTACTATTATGATAATGTCTATTATCTAGTCTAGGTCAAAATAAACAATTAAAACTCCGCACTCTCCTGGTCCTGCCCATACTGTGTCCGGGAATACCATAGCCGCAGGTACCGAGTCCATTCCCAATCACAGTCAGATTCGTCTTATGTTTGCCTTGGCAAACTGCGAAAGCAGCTCAGCCTCACCTCAGCGGGGCGGCTGAGGCAGGGCCATAGTACATCTGGTAAGTATTAAGAATTCTCGTAGAAACAAAAGCGGATGCTTTTTTGATTCTACTTCGAATAATACTTACCAGATGTACTATTATGATAAACTCCGGATTTCGACAGCCAGGAAATGCCGGTGGGAGGAGGTGAGGCTCGAACCAGCACTCATCAACCATCCAACAGAGAAGGTTGTGAAGAGACTAAAACCCTGGCATACGCTTGGGTTCTGCTATCTGACTCATAGAGTGCTAAACTTCCATGGTCTAGACCGCGCTCCCCCCCCCTCTTTTGTCCGCACAAAACCAGAGGGATGTCCATGGGGATGCAACACACACCAGACCCGTGTCAGCCCCAAGTCTCAGCTAGGGCAGTCCAGTAGAGTGCAAAGAAGCTACTACAACTTCAAATCTTTGAAAAAACTATCAGTATATCGATTAGATTTTCAAATTGGAATGAGTCTCATGTCTGTATGAGAGGATAAATATACTCTTGTACCAGACTATTCACTTACTCAGTCTGGTATTTCGACTGGAAGTAAATATATTTATAGTCACTTAATTAATGTAAACACTCACCATTTTTGAGTGGTCGATCTGTTATTGATCATCACAGGAGCTAGGCCCAATCCACGGTCGTACTCAGTCATGTGCATAGCGCTTGGTCAGTGTAGGCGGAAGTCCTTTGCGATGTGTGCGAAGTAGTGGTCGGACGTGGCTTAGTTTAGGTTCGACAGATTGGCGACGGCTACTGGATTAAGTGTGCTGGAGATGTCTCGAAGGTAGAAATCAGTGAATGACGACTCGGCATGCCATTGTGCTACAGACATCACCTGCTCTAAAGAGACACCCTTATAAAGGGCCGATGATGCTGCTAGTGCTCGGACCTCATGGGCATTCGCACGATCAATCTGCTTTCCTGTAGCGATCTTGTGCGACATCTGAATAGCGTCAACTATCCAACGAGAAATAGTATCTTTCGAAGCACGTAAATGGGGAGCTTTGAGACATAACCACAGAGATTTCGGGTCGTCTCTCCACTCAGAAGTACGTTTCTTATACATCTTTAGACATCTGACAGGACACCAAGCACAAGAATTTGGGTCATGTCTAGTTAAACTTGGCAAATTGATCGGCTGTCCTGGATATCAGCGACTTCAGGTGGTCCAGAACACTGCAGCGAGAATCATATCCCTGTGTGCCAAGCGAGAACACATTACTCCGGTCCTACATGATTTGCACTGGCTCCCCATTGTGCAAAGAATAACTTTTAAGACACTATGTCTGACATACCAATGTGTATCTGGCACAGCACCAGCCTATCTCTCTGACCTTGTACAACCTTACATTCCTGGTCGCTCTCTCAGATCTGCAAATCTAAATCTACTAAAAGTACCTAAGGTCAACTCTAAAACATATGGCCATAAAACTTTCTCTTTCACTGCAGCTACCGAATGGAATAACTTACCAAATGAAATTAGAAACTCATCAACTTTAGAAATCTTTAAATCCAATCTTAAATTCTATTTATTTCAAATAGCATATCCATAGAATACTTACGCGCGTTAGCGCTTAGAGCATGCAGTTGCATGGATTAAGCGCTCTAAAAATGTACTATTATTATTATTATTATTATTTAAGTGACTGATTCTTTGCCAGGAAACAAAGACGTGGAAGTAATCTTAAACCTTCACCCGTGACGACAAAACGGTCTTGTTCGGCAGAAAGCGCATGGATCTCGCTTCTCCTTCTCGCCGACGCTGCTGCAACCAAGAAAACTGATTTAATAGTTAACAGTTTAATGTCAATAGTTCTAATCGGTTCAAAGGGAGCATGCCCTAAAACCTGTAGAACAAGAGATAGATTCCATGATGGGATAGGAATTGGCTGTCTAGGTCGCAGATTGCTCATTCCTTTAATAACTTCATTCAAGGTGTCATTCTCTACTCCCCCAACGGTGAGACTAGGAATGACAGAAGCTAATGCAGACTTATATGCTGCTAGGGTAGAAGGTACAAGTTTGTCAACTTCGTATAAATGACAGATAAAATCTGCTACGTGTTGAACAGATGCAGAAAAGGGATCAATATCTCTTCTCTCACACCACTGTGCAAATTTGTTGATTCTATAATTATATGTTTTTGTGGTAGAAACTCTTCTGGCCGAAGCAACAAACTTCGCTGCTTGCTCAGAAAAGCCACCCTCAATTGCACGCTGCTTGACAACATCCATGCAGTCAATTTGAACATTTCTGGTCTGTCGTGAAGGTACAGACCCTTGTTCTGAGAGATTACATCTCTTGTGTCTGGAAGAGGGATTGGACTGCAGACCAGAAGGTCCAGCAGATCCGTAAACCATGATCGGCCTGGCCAATAAGGAGCGATCAGTAGTACTTGGCACATCCCCTCTCTTATCTTTGCCAGAACTTTCGGGATGAGAATTGTTGGAGGATACGCATACGCGTACATTCCCTTCCAACTTATCGCCAGTGCGTCTACTGCTAGAGCCAACGGGTCCGGGATCGGTGACACGTACGTGACCATCTTTGCGTTTGTCTTCATCGCAAATAGGTCGACATTCGGCTTGCCCCATTGTTTGAATAGAACCTCTGCTACCACTTGGTTGAGCTGCCATTCCGTCGGACGACAAACCGTCCTTCGACTGAGAGCATCCGCTAAGATGTTCAATCTTCCTGGAATGTGTGCTGCCCGAAGAATAATATTCCTCTCTTGGCACCACAGCAGAAGGTTCCAAACCATCATACACAACTCCGGTGATCTTGTCCCGCCTTGGCGGTTTAAATAAGACACCACTGTTGAGTTGTCTGTCCTTACCAGGACAATTTTGTCTTGAACTCGACCCTCGAACTTCTGCAGTGCTAATACCACCGCTAATAGCTCGAGTACATTGATATGTTTCTGCGCATTGGTCCGATCCCATTCCCCGGACACTGACTGATTGTCCAATACCGCTCCCCAACCTGTCAACGAGGCATCCGTGAACATGGACATCTGAGGTTGAGGAGGTTGTAGAGGAACACCTCGCAGGAGATTCTGTTCCGACAACCACCACTGAAGGTGGAATATCAATGGTTCTTTTACTGGTATTCTCAGAGATAACGGATCTGTTCTCTGTGACCAGAACGACATCAAATACATCTGAATCGGCCTGCGCCTGAGCGCCGCATATGGCACCACCTTCTCCAGAGATACTAGCAAACCGAGTATTCTGAGAAATTGACGTGCCGTCAGATAGGCTCCTAGAGAAACTGACTCCAATACTGCAATCAGGCTTCTGACTCTGCTCTCCGCCGGAAAAGCTACGCCGTCCCTGAGATTGAAAAAAATTCCCAGATAAACAAACTCCTGGGATGGAGTCAGTTCTGATTTCTCTAGATTCACAATCCATCCTAGCTTCTTCAATAAGTCTAGGACTACCTCCAGATTGCTGCGCAGAGTGACTGGATTCCCCGCCTTTAGCAGCCAGTCGTCTATGTAAGTGTGAACAGCTATGTTTCTCCTGCGAAGTAAAGAAGTCATGGCGAGAACCACCTTGGTGAAGACCCTCGGAGCCGTGGTCAGGCCGAATGGAAGAGCATTGAATTCCCAAACATTGTCTTGGAATGCAAATCGCAGGTACTTCTGAAAGGGAATTGACATTGGAATATGAAAATAAGCATCCTTCAGATCTATTGATACCGCCCACATGCCTTTCCTGAGGCCTGCCATCACAGCTGCTACCGTCTCCATCTGAAACCTGGGAGAAAGAATAAATTTGTTCAACGGTTTGAGATTGAGAATTGGTCTCCACCCTCCGGTACGCTTCGGAACTAGGAACATAATCGAATAGAAGCCCAGTGATGACTGATCGGCTACCAGGTGAATCGCCTTCTTCAGACGAAGCGATTCTATCTCTGACTGAATGGCAACTAGACGGTCTAATTCCCTTGGAATAGGAGTCCATATTGGAGTCGAGGTTAACGGAACTAACGATTGATGGATGAGCCAGTCCGGATCGTAGCCGTTTCTTATCCACTGACAGACTAAATAGTCGCGCACGACCTGTTCCCACAAGACGCTACATCGCTTGGGTGAAGATTCTCGACTCCATTTGTTTCCAAAGCCGCCGGTATTGATTCCGCCGGAAACCCGTCAGGAACGAGCCCCACGGCCGCCCCGCGGCTTCTTGTGGTATGACGGTCCGGAACCGCCGCCGCGACTATCCTTACGGTAGCCGCCACGGCCCGAACCGCCACCCTTCCTGTCGTCCTCATACGGCCTCTTACTAGAGGGCTTGTATGTGGACGAACGGCCAGGTCCTTGCGCTCCGGATGGCCTATGGGCATCACGGGCAGAAGGACGGAAGGGCGATCTAGGACGCTGCCTCTGCTGGTCCTGTCTGTGTTGACGGTAGGACTGTTGCGGCTGAGTCCTCTTGGTCGACTTCCACGACTTGCCGACCACCTCTTGCTCCGCCACCATCGATGCAACTTTAGAAAGCGCTTGTCGTGCCGAGCCGCCGAACAAGCCTGGACCAATGAAAGGCGCAGAAGATAACGCTGCCCTCATTTCCGGTCCTGGTTCCACACAATCGAGAACCATTCTCCGCCGCTCTGCTAAAGTTCTTGTGATCACCCTGGCCAGGCAATCCTGAGACAGGCGCATGGTGTCCCGAACAACTCCGGGAGCAGCCTCTGGCACCTGTCCGCCTTCCGCCGTGCAGTCCAGCATACCCTGCAGGACGGTACACCCGTGCGACAGCGCAGCCATGGCCGCCCTAGCCGCATCCTCAATGAGCGTGAGCTCATTAAACGGGTCTTTGTTGGTCTGGGAAACCAAGGGACGTGACCGCCCCTTGGCCTTCCCAGCCAACGGCCTATTCAGCGCCTCACGTTCCGCAACGGAAAGCCGTGGAACCCTGGCGTATTGATGATAGGCCTGCTCCGGAAAACGGACCCTACTCCTTATCCCCTTCGGGGCCTTGGGCAATGCATAGTCTGGCTGAACCAGACGATATGCCGCAACTTCCAACATGTCAGAAGTCTGCGAGTCCAAGGGGAGTGTAGGCATGGCCGAAGAGCCACTGGACAGAGCGCTAGCCGCACGCTCTGACATCCGCTCCATCGCCGGATCGCGCTGAGATCCGATGCCAACCCGAGACGATTGGTCATCCATCCTAGGACCTGCACCCATTCAGCCTCGGCGCAGAAAGCGGAATCGTCCATTAAAGAGCTTCCGTTTTCATCTTCCCTCTCACCCTTAGATGAGAGGGCCACCGACGATCCATGCTGAGCGCTACGATAAACGTCTCTGCCAGGACAGAGCGCATCCGTAGCGCGACTACCGGCGGCACCAGTATCCAACGAACCGTCGGATACGGATTCTCCGCAGTCCATCGGCTCCAACACGGGATCCGGGACTACGACCGCCTTAATCACGGCTGGCACGGTAACTCCGATAGGAGCCGCACCCAACGCCGTCGGGATAGCCGTCGGAACCGCAAACCACGGCTCCGCCGGCATATCCGGTTGCACAAGTGACGGATGAAAAATGCCCGACGGAACGTCGACATCACCATCCGCCTGGCAAACCCGTACAAATCCCGAGGGAGACCCCTGGGACGTACTCGGCATTGCCGACATTGAAAGATCCGGCATGCCGGAATCTCCCATCAACAGGAACTCTTCTTCCTCTGCCGACGGCTCTTGAGCCGAGGACAGAGAAAGGTCAGGTGCATGGCCCTCAGCAAAACTAGCCGGGCCACCTAATGGTTGCCCTGCACCAGCTTGCCTCACCGGACCCGTGGACTGTAATGAATCAAACATGGCCTTGAACTGGGCCGCCCATACGCCCAGTGCTGAATCCATCCTCTCATTCAGCCGACCTTCCAGTCCAACCAACGACGCCTGCTGACGCTTCACTGTCTTATCCTTCTCTATGCGCTCCAGCCTCGCCCGTCGATCCCTGTCAAACTCAGCCACCATTGCCGACGACCACTTGGCGCACACATCACACGGACTGCCGACCTTACACCTCACACACGCCACACAGTGATGTCCAAGATACTTGCGTTTCATGAACCTATTACACTTCTGGCACAACGTGTCCGGGTTCTTCGGTTTCTGCGAACACAGAGGAGAATTAAAACGCTGCACATGACAAGTGATGACGAGCAATACGCACAATAGACTTGATAGTTAAGATTTCTTAAACACATTAACTTTCTCTTAAATTAATGATAACAAGTCTTAGGCAGGAAATATTTGAAACTTTTTTGAGTGAAAATTTTACAAAACACAACTCAGCCTTTAACTAGCGTTAAATAACCAAGAAAACCTCGCCGATCACTACAAACACCCTCGACAATGAAGCGAGAGCTAAAATCGGCGATAACAGAGTGCCTGGATACCCCAAGCCAATAACGACATATTACATGGGCGCCGCCATCTTGGCTAAGGACGCATCCATCTTAGAGGAACCGAGTCGCAAGAGAAAATTAACCGAGTACCCGAATTAAAACTAAAAGTTAACGGGTACAGAAGCGACTCCAACAATGGCTACCATTATAAATCAATGTGCCAATTTAAGGAAATTTCAAACAGGCATTATGGCACGAATGTATAAATTCTAGATTGATACAACCTGCCCCTGTGATGATTTTCCAAGTTCCTCCATTAGTCCAGCGATGGTTTTCACAAACACGCGCTAAAACTGCTTAATTTATCAATTAAATGACACTCTAAACACATGCGACTTGAAACAAGCGCAAAATAAACGAATCTGACTGTGATTGGGAATGGACTCGGTACCTGCGGCTATGGTATTCCCGGACACAGTATGGGCAGGACCAGGAGAGTGCGGAGTTTTAATTGTTTATTTTGACCTAGACTAGATAATAGACATTATCATAATAGTACATCTGGTAAGTATTATTCGAAGTAGAACCAACATTCAGTCAAATCATTGTCAAAATAGTTAGAATGTAATACAGTTACTACCAGCTATTTGATACAAATTTTTATTGAAGTGTTTCTGCAACAGCTTTCAGTCTATGTATTCTAAAATCTAATCATCATAAATTTCAGTCAACATTTGCGACGGATTTGAAGAGCAATTTGACTGTAAGTTGGTTCTGACTAAGGAACCAACAACGTTATTAAATTGTTGTACATAGAATCACACGGCGCTCAGTATTACTATGTAGAGTGAGTATATGCCTAAAATACACTTTGCCTGCACGAAGTAAATATTTTGCCTAGCTACCGTGTGTACGTTTCTGTCTGACCAATGCATTTCAAACAAATGCACAAATCTGTTAACGAAACATACACGCTGTTTGCTAAGCATTCATTCTTGGCAAGAAAGCATATATAGGCCTACGCTCACCTAAATAGTAATATATTGATTGCACATGTGTCGATAATAATTCGACAATGTTGTTGGTGCTTTAGAAACCAACAACTTACGGTGAAATTGCTATTCAAATCCATAGCGAGTCGACTAAAATTATGATTATTATTTTAGACTATGGAGACTGAAAGCTGTTGTAGCAACAATTTTCATTCAAATTAGTATCAAATCTGTACCAGGTAGTAATCGCATAACCTAATAATTATTTTGACAATAATTTTACTGAATGTTGTTGCTGTCATTGATAGCAATAACTTTCACAGAAATTATTGTCAAAATATATATAGAAAAGCTTTCTCTAATTTTTTTCTGGAAATTGACACAGTTGCGCTGAACAGTATTGAAATGCAGGCCGTCGAATGTACTGCCGTGAATAGTACGCCCTACGTACATGCTTACGCTTCCAGAGCTGGAGGAGAAATGACTATTTGCATGTGCAGGCATGTTGGTTTTGTTTGAGAAATCCTGGCCTATACAGACAATAGAATAAACGAATATGGTGTCCAATAGTTACAACGATTACCGAGTCAGGAAATTGCATGCTGGGTCAATTGAACAGAAATAAGGAGGCATCTCATATCTCGTGCACTAAGGTCTATATCTAATAGGGCACAAGAACTTTAAGCCCTACGCAGTCCTATGTTGTGCACTTGTTGGGATCGATTTATATACTTTGAATCCTGAATTCCTAGGATCACAATTTCATGTGAACTATACACCTAATCTGTTGGATATTTTGAAACTAATTTGATGGGGTGCTGTTGCTGCCAAAGGCAGCAACAGCACTGCGTCATATTAGTTTCAAAATATTCAACAGGTTTTATTAAATAACAAAAAGTAGACTTGACAGACTATTAAATGTTCATGATGGATTTTGAAACTAATTTGACAGGGTGTACTCAATCAAATTAGTTTCAAAATATTCAACAGAACGTTTTATTAAGTAGCAAGAAGCAGACATACAATTCATACACTTAACAGACTATTCATTGTTCATGATGGATCTAGATACATCATTCATCACACATTTTGATTGTGACGTCAGCCTATATGCGATGCAATTGATCATGACATAATTAATTAATTGACTGACGGATAAGATTTATTCATTACTGTACCTTGAGGATCGATGAGCAGTGGCCATCGCCGGGAGTTTGACACAATGATACCGTTATCGATACTGAACGCGTCTACTGGCAAACCTGCGATCTGCCAAGCCCGAATCTTGACTGCTTTGCCGAGTGTGCTGTTCAGTGACTAACTCTCTGAGCACGGAATCTTGTGAGCTTGGCACTCTTCATGCCACTTTTCGATTACATCCTAATAATTGAATGAACAAACAGAAAGATGAAGAAAAAAATATCTTCCGTGAAATAAATATGCCGGGCTATGTTCATGGCTTATCTCAATAACCTTGGATAACAGGGATCTCAGTCCGATCGGTCACTCAAATATCAGACGTCAAGGGTTTCTCTAAGGGTCCTTTTGAGGGTATATACCACGAAAATGCAACTTCGGACACCAAAAATAGTGGAAACGGGTCCCATTGGAGCTTAAAATCTTGTATGGTCATTAATTACTAATAAGAATTTATAGGTTTTTGCACAAACATACCCACTAATTCTACCATGGGACCCCCATAAAAACTGAATGAGATTTCCATATGACATGACCAGATTTCAGGTAGGACACACCGATTTCATAGTTTGGGATTCCTGGGATGTCCAAAGTTTAGACGCAATGATAAACACCGCTGACATCATAATAGTTATCACATGTTAACCGACATCACAATCAATGGACCTTTCCAGCTTTCGCTATGCTACATCCATCTTTAGTTAAGCTGTGTTGGGATCAATTGATCACTGAACTTCCTGACTATCAATTTCCAGAAAACTGTACAGGTAAGCCGTTGAATATTTTGGCACTAATTTGACTGGGTGCTGTTGCTAACTGCCCATTTTTAGTTAAGCTTTGTTGGGATCGATCGCTCCTATGGCAGCAACAATACCAAGTCAAATTTGTTTTAAAATATTCAACAGCATCTTTATTAAATAGTCAAGACATACAATTTGTACAAAAACAATGCTTAATCCGCCATCAATTCTACATTCATGATGAACTTATCTACGTCATTCATGACATCATTGATTATTACATCATCCTACATGTCACGTAGTTGATTACGATGTCATATGATTGAGGGATAAGCTGGAAAGGTCCATTGGTGTAGGCCCATCCTGAAACTTGGATAACGTCTGTCACGAATGTGTCTGAATTGCAAGTCATTGGTGAATTTACAATTCAATCAAGATTCTGTTGAATATTTTGAAACTAATGTGACTAGAAATATTGTAGGCAGAAACAACTGCCAGTCAAATTAGTTTCAAAATATTTAACAGCTTACCTATATAGTTACCTTATAGGTACCTTGAACTTGAGATTTTGGCAATTCATGATTCAGTGTTAAAATTGATTCAAATGTGTGTACAAAATGGGAGGAGCTTATCTAGAAATGGGTGGGACATAACGACCCATCCCCCAAAACGCAACTGAACTCAGAACCCAGGGGCAACTGTCCTGTCCTCAACCCTCCCCCACCCCAATCGCTACGCCACTGTATGTTTCATTATCAATATAAATCTTATATGCATTCTTATGCAATAATACTACATTTTCATATTGAGAAATCGAGTTTATCCATCAATAATATGACTTCATAATCAACTATGTGATGTGTAGCATCATGTCATAATCAATTACCTCATGAATGATGTAGCTAAGTTCATCACGAACGCTTAATTGATGATGAACTAAATGTTGTTGTATGAGTTGTATTGCCATTACTATTTAATAAACATGTCAAATTCATTTCAAGATATTCATCCGCTTACCTGTATAGTTTTTTGGAAATTGAGATTCACAGAGTGGAGGGATCGATCGATCCCAAAATGGTCACAGCATGGGTGGAGCTTAGCTAGAGATGGGTGTAGCATAACTAAAACCTGATTCCTCGATTGACCACAACCTTCAAAAGTCCAGTTTGGAACCTTATGGTATGGGGGTCTTTGGGTCCCCTAAATATTGTCATTGTTCGATACTGACTACAGGGTGTGGCAAAGTTCAGGTTAGACAGGACAGATCCAGACTCTACTACCTGTCTGAAATCAACCGTGAATGCTCCGAGATATGACACGACACCCGAGGACATCAGAACATCACCAATAATGTTAATGTACATCTCGCCGAGCTCAACAGCGGCTTTAGTCCAGCGGTCCTTCTCACCACCAAGGCCACCTATCAGTTTCTCCGCTCGATCAAGCTTCTTGGAGCAAATGTCGATATTTTCCTCCAGGTCTTGTTTTTTCTGCGTCATGCGCTCGAATTCATCATTCAGCGCTTGCAGCTTGTCGGTAATCTAGAAAGAAATAATAAATAGAATTATCATATAACCAGTCACGACGATTCGTCTATAAATCCTTCATTTAAGATTAATATTAGCATATTAGGGTAACACGATAACAAGGTGATGTCACTGATTGCTAGGATGACTACGGTATTCTGCTTACTTTTGTAGCCCATGCTCTAATAGAAGCCTAGCCCTTACTTTGATACAAGTTCCAAATAATTTCTTCGCAGCTTCAAAATGGCCAAAATCTATATTAGTAGTCCACTCCATAACTCAGCATTTGCATCCGAAACAAATAGTTTAACACCAAATTTGACTAACTTTGCAAGAATAGCGTGTGCGTGTTCATAGCATGTTAATAATAGCAATCAGGTCACATGACCGCTTTAGTTTACACACCAACTCCCTTAGTAATAAATGTTGGCCTCAGATTTGTAGATCTTGCCCCCTATTAGTTTACTCCTCATAGTAGCAGACCACATATATTTAATATACAATAAAGCGTGTTGAAAAGATGGAATTATAAGGACAGTATTTAAGACAACCGGGTCATGAAATCAATCTATTTAGAAAAGTATTCTGAGATATATTGTTTGTTTAGTCAATAAAATCAATTGGATGACGTTGACTATTCACGGAAGAGTTTTCTTGAGGATGCAAAATCATATTCTCGCACAGATAGCATATATGCTAACGAGAGATGTAGCTGATGTGATCGAACCTTTCCTTGTACGACACGACACATATCAATGTGCAATACGTTATCAAACAGGTACCCATTATGCAGATATCACCGGTCTTCTTGTTCAACTTCTGCAGACTATATTTTTCATGGGGTTTAACTCTGGACATGCTGAATATTTTGAAAATAATTTGACTGGAAGCTGTTGGTAGCTAAGCCAACAACCACTTTCAGTCAAATTGTTTTCAAAATATTACGCAGGTCCAAACTTAATGCCCAGTGAAATCATTGGCTGGTGGCTTGCAGCAGTTAGGCAGTTAGTAAGTGCGATACTTGTGTGTTCGTGCATGAGGGTGTGCATGCATGAGTGTGCGTTTGCGCATGCATGTGTTTACCTCTTGCAGCTTTACGTTCAGCTTCTCCATTTGAAGGGCGAGTTCAGATTTTTAGGAGCCACCACCTTGGCTACCCTATCATACACATCCATCGCCCTGACCCACCGACACAGACCCTCGCAAGCCATTGATGCATTCTTAATTAGATTTGGATCAAACTCCAGGTTGCTCATATACCTAAAGGAAAAGTACACAAATTTATATCTGAGAATATTTATACAATATTTGTAAATTATATAAGATCTATGTGCTGGCTACATGTTTCCCGATTCAGGAATGTTAACCCTTTAACACATTAGCACTCATATCAGACAAAATGCCTTCTGCAGTGGTCTCGAGAAATGTCAATTTGCAGACCAAAAGAAGATTATTTTTGAAAATTTACCACTGGAATGACTGGCTCGATAATCGAGCCAATCATTTCAGTTGTAAATTTTCAAGCAGAATTGTGGTTTTGCAACCACGGAGCTCAGCTGCTGATATAATTCTACATATATACACCTGTGCAAAAGTTAAGCACCAGCAAAAACAATAGAACGTAGAAACATGATGGTACAACTAGGCTGCCATACTTTTTGTCCCCGCGTTAGCTGACATAATTCCAAGTACGAAATGCACATGCATGCATGACTTCACGCCGCTTGATGTCCGTGCGTGGCGGGAAACAGCACACATGTTCAGTTATGTAAAAGTCCAGTTTGAGGTATAGAACATTACATACAGATTTAGGCGACAAGATTAGGAATTTTGTGTTCATGACCGTGGTTTATTTGTACAGAGAGAATTAGCTCTTGATTGCGAACCGCTATGGCAAGACGAAGGTTAAGTGATCGTGTGAAATGGCAAATCATAGGCATGCATACCACTGGTATGTCATGCAGAGAGATTGGCAGACAGCTGAACATTAACCATACTGTAATCAGTCGTTTGATTGCAAAACATGGGCAAACTAACGAGGTGAAGGACAGGCCTAGATCTGGAAGACCGAAGAAGACTACTGCCCGTGATGATCGAGCCCTAGTACGCCTTGTTAGGAGATCTCCATTCACCAACAGCAGAGTGCTCAGCCAGCAATGGGAAATGCGCAATAGAGTGTCAATGTCTACCGTCAAAAGGAGACTGTATGCTGCTGGCATGAAAGCTAGGAGACCTGTCAGACGTCCTCTCCTCACTGCACACCACAAAGAGGAGCGTCTGAGGTGGTGAAACGAAAGAAGACACTGGAACATGAGATCCTGGAGACGGGTACACTGGTCCGATGAAAGTCGGTTCCTGCTTCATGCCACAGATGGTCGAACTCGTGTATGGAGGTCCAGACGCACGGCGTACGACCAACGTAACATCATGGAAGAAGTTCCATTTGGTGGAGGTTCCGTTATGATATGGGGGTGCATCTCATTTGATTGTAAGCTGGATCTATTGACTGTACCTGGAACACTAAATGGACAAAGATATCAAGATTCCATACTGGATAGAGTTGTGGTCCCTCATTTTGTAAATCATGCACCTGGAACCCACCCTATATTCATGGATGACAACGCCCGACCACATCGTGCTAGAGCTGTGCATGAATACCTCCGCCAGAATGCCATCGAAACCCTACCATGGCCAGCAAGGAGCCCTGACATGAACCCTATTGAGCATATCTGGGACATTCTGGGAAACATGGTGAGAAGGAGGGATCCTCCTGTGCAGAACCTACAGGAATTAACAGACGCACTCCATCTTGAATGGCAACGAATTAAACGAAATCTAGGATTTCTTTTTTCACGAGAGAGTTGATACTTACCTCCCTAATACTTTTGATATTGCTAAATATTGGCTTTCACTCAATAAAACACTCAGATTAAAAACAGTTAGATGCCCCTACTGGGCAGGTAGTCAGAGGTAGTCCGGCGGATGCCAGCCCCACCACCGCGCATGCGCCGACTACTACTTCCTCTGACTAATTTATTGGCTAACACATGCAACTACCAAGAGCCTGAAGACCGAGCCTCTGTGGGGTGGAGAGGCCGGGTCCGTATCTAGGGAGGTAAGTATCAACTCTCTCGTGAAAAAAGAAATCCTAGATTTTGTTTATTTCACATCAAGAGTATACTTACCTCCCTAATACTTTTGATATTGCCAGAATTCGAAAGTGAATCTGGCGGGAGGGAGGCGAGGTCAAAAGACCAGCTCTTCCCTAGACGCTTTCACGCGTTCAAGGCACTTATGACGTCTGAAATGTGTGAGAACACAGTCAGGATTTGACAAACCATCGGATAACACAACCGATGCATGAGAGATGACCGAATGTCATATGCGCTCCCCCCCCCCCCTCCTGGGAGGAAGACTAGATGACCTCAATGTCCTATACGCTCTCTACGTACTAGTGCCAAGTACTATAGGACAGAGACGAAAAGGCTCCATTTTCGTATACTCTCTATGATGAACCACCTCCCACATAAACCATCACCATATTAATAATAATGGGTAACGTGACAATACAAGTAACAATGAACAACACATGAACAAGACTGACCTTGTTGAACTTGGAAGCTGTCATCATGATCCCAGTAGAGAAGCCTGATGCAGTCCCGACAAGTGGTTGTTACCATCGCTAAAGTGCGAAGTATATAAGCAATGCGGAAGCACTCCTCACAAAATTTAAAAACGATTAATGTTTCAAAATCGACAAGGCGAGAGGGTTAGAGGTGTCACGGAGGTAATGGTCTGTAAAACTTGACTCACAGTGCCACTGAGCCACGGACATAATGTCATCCACAGGGACCCCACTAAACAGGGCAGTGGATGCCACGACACCGCGGACACTGTGAGCCTTGGCCACATCAACCTGTCTCCCGGTGGCGGATTTGTGACAAAACTGAATACATTCTACAATCCACCTGGAAATGGTGTCCTTAGACGCCCTGCCATGGGGTTCAATATATGACAACCATAACGCTGACTGGTCGGTACGCCACTCCGAAGTACGCTGTTTGTACCGGAGCAGCGCCCGTACAGGGCACCATACTTTAGAATTAGGATCATATCTAGTTAAAGATGGCAAAAAAATAGGTTGACCTGGAGATTTCAATGACTGATTCTTAGCCAAGAAATTAATCCTAGGTAGAAGCTTAAGGCCTTCTCCTGTAACCACAACACGGTCATCTTCGGCTGATAAGGCGTGAATCTCACTCCTACGCCTTGCCGAGGCCGCAGCAATTAAAAATACAGTTTTAAGCGTTAACATTTTCATAGAAATGGAACTAAGTGGTTCAAAAGGCTTATCTCCTAGTACCTGAAGCACCAGAGATAAACTCCAGACTGGAATCAGTGGTGGATTCCTTGGTCTTAGATTGCCCATGCCTTTAATTAATACATTTAATGTACTTACTTCATCACTCCCCCTCTATTAGCCAAGCAATGAATAACAGTCATTAATGCTGATTTGTAACCAGCAATAGAGTTAGGCTTGAGGCTATAGGCATCATATAGGTGACAGAGGAAATCAGCCACTACCTGAATAGATGAGTCCATTGGATCAATACATCTTTTTGAGCACCACTCTGCAAATTTGTTGATTTTATAATTATATGCTCTGGAGGTTGACCCCCTCCTGGCTTTGGCCATAAATATGGCCGCTTGCTCAGAAAAGCCCTCCTTAATTCTAGATTCCTTGACAACATCCACGCAGTCAATCGGAACATTGACGGATTGTCGTGAAGGACCTTGCCCTGGAAGATAAGGTCGTCCATCAGAGGCAGAGGAACCGGATTGCAGACCAGAAGGTCCAGCAGATCCGTATACCACGATCGGCTTGGTCAATCCGGGGCGATCAGAAGCACATGGCACTCCTGCTGCCTGATTTTCTGAAGCACCTTTGGAATCAGGATTGCTGGAGGGAATGCGTATGCATACATTCCCGCCCAGCTGATAGCTAACGCATCTGTTGCGAAAGCGCTTGGGTCTGGAATCGGAGAGACGTACGTCGTCATCTTCGCATTCTTCTTCGTTGCGAACAAATCGATGTTGGGTTTCCCCCAATGGTCGAACAGACGATCCGCCACACATTGATTTAGTTGCCATTCCGTGGGTAAAACACTCATCCTTCGGCTCAATGAGTCTGCTAGCAGATTTAGCCTTCCCGGAATATGAACTGCCTTCAAGGTGATCCCATGATCTAGGCACCAACAAAGCAGTTTCCATGTCATCATACAGAGACTGGGCGACTTCGTTCCGCCCTGGCGGTTTATGTAAGTCACTACTGTTGAGTTGTCTGAACGAATTAGAACAATCTTGCCCTGAACTTTCTGTAAGAAATGTTCCAGGCCCAGGACTACTGCTCTTAGCTCTAGTAGATTGATATGTTCCTTGGACTGATCCAGATCCCAAAGCCCTGATATTGTGGACTCTTCCAGACAAGCTCCCCACCCCTCCATCGATGCATCTGTATACACAGTCACCTGAGGGTGGGGAGGGGTTAGCAAAACCCCCGGCAAGAGATTCTCTGTATTCAACCACCATTGCAGGTGGTGAATCAGAGGCGCCAACACTGACACGTTCGAGTCCAGCGAACCTGAACTCTGGGTCCACTGTGTCATGAGAAACAACTGGATCGGGCGCCTGCGCAAGGCGGCCTGCGGAATGACTGGTTCCAATGAAACCATCAACCCCAGCATTTTCAAGTAAACCTGTGCCAGGACATGACGACTGTCGCACACCGACTGTATTACTGAGATGAGTCTTTGAACCCTCTCCTGAGTGGGATAAACATATCCCGTCTCGAGATTGAAGAACATGCCCAGGTAAACAAACTTCTGGGATGGAGTTAGCTCTGATTTTTGGAAATTGACTATCCAGCCCAAGTCCGTGAGAGTTTTCAAAACAATCTCCAGATTGGCCGATAACGATTCCCGGGTGTGCGCTTTCAACAGCCAGTCGTCTATGTACGTGTGGACTGCTATGCTTCTCCTGCGGAGGTATGCAGTGATCGCGAGAACCACACGGGTGAAGACCCGAGGAGCCATGGAAATTCCGAAGGGTAATACCCTGAATTCCCACTGTCTGCCCTGGAATGCAAATCTCAGGAAGCGACGGAAACTCCTCTCTATGGGAATGTGGAAATAAGCATCCTTCAAATCTATTGACGCTGTCCACATTCCTTGCTCTAACCCCGCCAACACAGAGCGCACAGTCTCCATCTTGAAACTGGGCGTCTCTATGAACTTGTTCAATGGCTTGAGGTTGAGAATCGGCCTCCACCCTCCGGTGTTTTTCGTTACTAAGAACAGGGTTGAATAGAAGCCCGGGCACCTCTGCGCCGGCTGAATGGCTTCCTTTTGTATGAGGGAATTTATTTCCTCCTCTATACACAACCTTTGATCTGGATCCCTCGGAATCGGAGTCCAGATCGGCACGAGAGACAGTCTCGATGGCGGGCCTGTCATCCAATCGGGACGATACCCGACTGAAAGCCATCGCAAGACTAAACGGTCCTGAGTCAACCGCTTCCACTATGGCAAGTGGCCGGCCAACCGGCCGCCCACCGGTCCACCTAGGGAGAGAGGTGGACATAAGGAGTGCGAGAGTGGCACTGTCTTCTCGGCCTGAAACACCGGAGTGGTTCCCACTACGGTAACCGGCCCATCAGGCCCGATTACCGCGACCAGATCCCCGCGCGCCCCGCCCAGCACCGCGCGCACCACGGTGCGCGGGTGGCTGCCTGGCTGGCTGCGCCTGGGGAGCCTGCGCCCCCCTCGCTGCTGGCCGAATCGCACGCGGCCTAGGCCGGCGCTGCGATGGTGTCTGGCCTCTGACCTGGCCAGCGCCACCTCGAGCCTGCAGGGGACGATACGCAGGGGGTGCTGCGCGAACGCGCTCCCGCCAGAGCACCTCAAACTGCTCACGCAGCGCCCTCTGGTTCTTGACCAAAGTCACCGTCTCCTGGAGGTGCCTACATCCCTCACCTCCAAAGAGACCAGGACCTGTCATAGGCGTTCGCAGCAGCCTATTATACAGGTCCTGGGACGGGCACAGATTGTCAAGGGCAAACGTGCGCCTCGCCCGGACACTCCTGGTCACCGCCCGCGTCAAACAGTCCAGAGCCAGGTTGATACCATCCTGGATGGCTCTCTGGACTGTGACCGGGCTTGGCTGACGTGAAGCGGATGCTGTTACCACCCCCTGTAACAGCTGGGAGACGTGGGACAGAGCAGCAATCGAAGCTCTCCCACTCTCCTCCGCATCACGTAGCGCGGTATTAGCCGAACGCAACACGTTCGAGCACAGGACACCCGTATCAGAACGGGAGCCTGGCCGCGCATCTTCGCCCAAAGCCGCGCGATCATCTACGCTAGGCTTAGGCACCACACCGTACCGCTGGTAATCCAGGGGCACGATGCAGCAACGCCGAGCCACCTCGCGAGGGGCCTTCGCGAGACGCCCATTCGTCTTAATGGACGTCTCTGCCGCCTCGAACATGTCCACGACATGCTCAGCCAGCGGCAGAGATGGCATAGCGTGGCAGTCGCCCTACCAGCTAACCACGGCCTATGGTCACGCTGGATTGCCGACTGCTCCACGGGCAGATCTGGCCGAACGCTTAGCAGCCACTGGCAAGCGTCCGACCAATCCTCCTCCGTGGCTAACTGCGAGCGCTCTACTAGATGAGGGCCTTCGTCTTCCTCCTGAGCGCACGCAGTTATACTAGACGGCGGATATGCTGATACCCCTGGCAAGCCAGGGAAAGCATGCGGGCCCGAAAGAACAGGCATGCTAAACTCCCTGGCTTGACCAGGAGCAGGCGCCGTGGAAGAGCGTGGGGCAGACACCGCCCCACCACGGCCCTGGCCAGCACCAGCGATACTCTCGGCAAGCCGAGGTATGCGGTAACCGTGGCCATCAGCACCGCCCAGGGTCACCTTCTGGACCGTGAATTCTACTCCTGCGTGAGTAGAACCATGGAACACGTCGCCTGTATTCCCCGCGAGGGGTGCACCCACGTCGTACTCCATGGCCACATCCCCAGACGGCGACCCTAGCAGGAAATCCTCTTCCTCCTGGCCAGAAAGATTAGACTCCGGGTCAGCAAAGAGAGCTAACCCGGACTGGCCAGGGAAGGTGTCATAGGTCTTGACACCCGCGGCGCGTGGATACCCAGGGTCTGATGAGCAGACCGCGGGTCCCAGCAACAACCGTTGTCCACGGCCCCTCGGCGCGGCACCAAGCCTGCTGCCATGGTCGTGGACCGCCCCCATCAACGGGGCCACCTCTGAATCCACCTCGAACAACGGACCGGACCTATGGAACTCGGATTCAGAGGCGGGGATCACCTGCTCCGAAGCAGATGCTGAGGACAACAAAGGACCTGGCCCAGGCAGCATGCTGCGAAGCAACTCTGGGACCAAATCCTTTATTGTCCTCTGCATCTCTCCCAACATTTCGGACCGGAAGGCCTCCATATCCACCGCGGATGAGGCCTTCCTCTTACCCTTCTTAACACCCTCTTTCTTCGCCTTCCTCTCCTCTTCCATCACCTTCTCCCTTGCCTGTAATTATAAAAAGTCAGCCATTAGCTCACCCCCCCCCCCCACTGCTTACAGACCTCGCATTTTAGCAACAGTCCACAGGGACTGCAGCTAAAACACAAATGTGGAGCAAATCGGTCCTTTAAAAATCGACCACAGGACGGGCAACCAGGTCTCTGAAACAGGACAAAGGACGAGGACAATGAGCAAGTTAGTTACGGTTAGAACTCAAA